>JAQIWE010000856.1:0-18642 GCA_034698565.1 Campodea plusiochaeta
GCGGCGTTTGTGGAATTCCAAAATTCATAAAGATAACCTAGATACAGCCATAAGAAGTCTCCCGAACGCGTGATTTTTACGGATTTTTCAATCGATGTCCATCGCCCTCTTAACAATGTATATAATATTTTTGCGTAAAATACATAAAATCCAATGATGAGGAATAATGCATGAAGCCAATGGCTGTTGATAGTGCACGATTTTTCTGAGGATAAAAAAAACAGACAATATTTTTTTTAATATTACCATATTTCCAAATTGACGATATAGATATTTTATTATGTCGATTCCGGTGAGTACCCCTTTAAAGTAAATTTAGCTTGCAGGTATCCTTTAAATACTTGAACTTCACTGATGATTCTAATTGGGTGGCGTATAAACCAATCAGACGCTGCAATTGCCTCGCGCGAACTTTAGTCAGCAGTTACTTCCTGTGCAGAAATTCTGAGATCATTTCGTCTTGAGCTGTTGTTGAAAGTGCAACTAATATGGATTTCGTATTTGTTAAAATCATTGTGGTCACAGGACTTTTTAGTGGATTTATGCCTATTCAATATTGTATTGCTGCCAAAAACAATGATTGCTTAATAATGGATTATGTCTTCAACGAAACTGCGGGAAAATTTGGTAAGTAATGCCATTATTTTCCTGTTTTATTTGAAATAAATGTATTTTGCTTACAGGTGATTTCCGGGATGGTAGCTTCATCGGTTTGATTTTTTTTCTTTCCGGTATATTTACTGTTGGTTATTTCGTTTGTTTCCATTTAGGACTCTCAACATTTTTCAGGTACTGTACCAGCACGTCAGAGGGCAGAGGCAAATTGATGCCCTTGTCGGCGATATGTGCCTTGCATTCCGTTTTTCAGCACCGACAAAGCAGATCGAAAGACTCCATTTCATTGCTAGGTGCAATTGGTTACGTCACGCTTAAGCAATTTTACTCAGCAGCACCAATTGCTGCAAGCGGACTTGTTATGTCGCTCGAAGTAGCTTGGTCATTAATGACGTTCTCCATGTACAGAACTTGCAAACATCGGGAGTGACGATTTATTTATGTGAAGATTTATATTTACTTTTGAGTTTACAAATTATGATGTATTAAAATCTTAGTCGCAACTACACAGGTTTAGATGCAAAATTGACTTTTAATTGATGTTATTGTTGAGTTATTTTCTTTTGGCGTCAAACCGCTGATATCACTTGACTTTTTAATTTTATTTATACTTCATGGATCATGGTTATTTGTTTGAAAAATTCTGATACAATAAATAGTAAGTTATTCGGAATTATGATTACCCAGCGTGTCTACTTTATGGATGTCTACAAAATAATATAGCTTATTGTCAACTTTTTCGAGCCCCGTACCCAGAATTAATTTCCAGGGGATGGGGGGCTAATACAGTAAGTTATGAATTGTACAGGGCAAGAGGGGCGAGAAAACCTATTTTTTTCTATATACGATTGAATCAGTTTATACAGTTTAATAAGAGATTTTTGAGATACGGTATGTGTTTCGAGTTTATCCATTATTGATCCTTTCATTATAGGCAATGTTAAACTGTTTTGAAGTTAATGAAAGAAAACACAAAAGAAAATAGAAGGGAAAGCAAATAATAATACGTAATAAAAAAATTAGTTAAAAAATGAAACATTTAAAAATATAATTTTTACAAAAAAAATAATAATAATAATAAGTAGTAGTAGTAGTAGTTTTTATTGTACACTCGGCCATTGGCCACATACAAAAAAGTAATAATAATAATAATAATTTCTAAATGTAGCAGAAAAAATTCTGTATATAAATTTTTTAAAGCGTTTTCTTTTCTTTTATTAATTCATTAATTTTTAAAAACTTGCCGCAATAAAATATGATAGTATGTCTTTAGTCACGTATCTCCATCACTCCACGTCTTTAATCCACCATTCCTTCTTTACAACATTACTCATTATCGGTGATAAGAGAAAAATTTCAGGGGAGGTGTTAGTAAAAATAAAAGAATGTCGAATACCGTTCACGAAAAAAAAAAACCTATATTCAGACACATTTTTGCTGATATAGGATAAAATACTAACTGAATGGTGTAAAAAATATAAGAAAATTTCTGGGGAGGGTTAACAAAGTTTTAGAGATCCCCCTTTTCTACGGGGCTGATTATTGCTAGCAGGAGGACGCGGGGCTAACGTCACCTAGCAAATTACGTTCTCTTCTTGATGACCTGCTGAAAAAATTGTCTGGCAATGTTTCCGGTTATTTAAATTAAGGACTCAAAATTTATTTTGTATTCCATTCCATTTCAATAAAATTTCTAAAGTTCATAAAGAAAACACACATTCTATATTTTGCTACTGGACCTTCAAGAAAATTTTACAATTTGCAGTAAATAAAATACAAGTAAATTTATTTAAAAGAAAATCAGTTTTTCGTCATATTGTGAAAAAACTTTTTTTAATAAATAAATACATATTGTAATTTTCGAATACAGAGCTTTATAAGTGCTGTTAACTTTTCTATTATGTTTAATGATATAGGTATTTTTTATTAAAATTATTGAAATTTAATTTATAAAATCTTACATCTTTACAATATTAATTTCCACGTATTTGAAGACCCTAATATGAAAGAAAGGTTCATTGAATATCATTACCTAACATCGATAAGTGCTAAAACAAACATGAAATATACAGCTATATAGGTAAGGAAAATCAATGACTTAGCTCTTCTTTCCCCTCTAATGAGCCCTAGTATTCACTTTTAATAATAATAATTATGTAATGTTATTAATATTAAATAATGTTATTAATATTAGTTATTAATTCCTATTATTATTTTGTCAAAATGTACTAAAAAAAATCCGAAGAAATGGAATGTCATTTTATTTTATTAATATCTGGGTGAGTGAGAGAAAAAAAAAAAATTAGTATATTTAACGAGATTTTTGTTCCAGTTTTTAGTATTCAGTTATATAGGGTATATAAAGCATAGCCCTAAGGTAATGAGAAATTAGTCAAAGTTGACCGAAGTTTCGGATAGTATGATTTCATTTTAGAGAAAGTTTTTCTCCCTAATAACTTGGCTAATTTTAATCAAATTATCGGAATTGGGCAGTTTGTATACAACATGACAAAAGTTCTGTAGTCAAAACCTACAGACCCTTTTGAATTTATATCTTCAAACACTTTTATTTTATTTTTATTATTATTATAATCGAACAATTTTAGCGTCAAGGTAAAAAAAAACAGAAACTCGAAAAAAAAAAGCTTTCTTTTTTTCCGGGGGAAATAATTTGCTTCTTGTTACTGCACTGAAAGAACGGTAACAATGTGGCTATTTTTAAGGGTACATTAATTTGTATAATATTTATTGGCAAAGACACAGAGCAATATGTCTCCGATTTCATGGTAATCTTTGCGGTCACAGCGACACAGCTTGTAAATGTTCTCTACTCAAGACACCATTTTCCCCCTTCAGGTGGATATAGATTTTTGGCAACTATTATCAAATTCGAAAAGTGTTTCTAAATTACAGCATTTATAAAATCATTGTTTTTATTGTCTTTCTATTTTGACAAGTGGGGCATTTTTTGAAGGACACTGTATATGTTTAGAACATGTCAGTGAAAAATGATATTACAAAAGAAGAAGCAAATTATTTCTCCTGTTCTTTTATGAAACTGTTCAGAAATAATAAAGAATATAAAATAATGATTGAAGATGGAAAGTTCAAATACGAAATTTTGTCAAAAGGCATTACTCATATATTGAGATACTGAAATTTGGTTAAAATATATCTAATTGTTCCGGAGGAATTTAGCATGCAAATTTAGATTGTTTGAATATGGAAGTTCGAAACCTAGGTCGGTTTTTACAACAGAAGTTTTGTCATGTGGATGAACTATTAAAATACATCGAATGGTTTCGAAGAAAATTAGCATACGGCGCCGGTTTTGTCTACAGAACTTTTTTATGTGGTCATATAATCATATGTTTTCATCTTCAGAAACTTTTCATGTTTCATTGAATATCTCCGGAACCACTTGTCGGTTTTTAATCAACTTTTCAAGATAGTATCTGAATAGCCATATAAAAAATTCAGTAGTCAAAATCGACCTACATTTCGATATTTTTTCCATTTTAATTTTCAGGTCAAACCTTTAACTCTAATTTTCTCCGAAACCGATTGTTACATTGTAATTATGTCAAAAAAGTTCCGTAGTCAAAACCGACCTAGGTTTTGAATTTAAAATTTTCATCTTCAAAGTTCTGATTTGTTTCTTGATTGCCTCCGGAACTATGGTGGATTTTAATAAAAGTTTCACAGGATTGTATAAGCATAGCAGCATAAAATGTTCAGTAATCAAAACCGACCTGGGTTTAGATATTTTTTTCATTTATATCTTCAGGTCAAAACTTTAGGTCTAATTTTCTGCAGAGTCGGACTCTATCATATATGGGTCAACCTTAGTGACTTATATGATCCAGTGGGTCAGGTTAACTTTGGATCATCTCGTCAAGTACTGACTGCTGGGTCAAAATATTTGTTTGTGATCCAGTCTCCTCTCTGGATGTAAATTTCCATACGTTCGGAAATAAACAGGTTTTCAGTAGGGCCTACGTTGAAATAATAATAATAAAATATCATAAAGTTCATTTTGCTCGAAACTGAGATTTTTTCACTTTACAAATACCATATTACGGAAAATTTGATTTTTTGAACCAGGGTATATTCAAGTATTTGGGAGAAGGTCGAACCCTAGAAACTAATCGTCTACAGTATATTGTATGATCCTGATAAATATAGGAATCAGTATGAAATAACTGAATTTATTATATTATATTATGATAAACTATCTTATAATGAATTTCATTTCTAATTTATTTCAGAGAGTTTTGAAGGAGTCGTCAGTTTCCCAGGTCTTACAGCAATACTTTACTTGTCTAAACTTCTTCTTGCGGTGTTCGTCATCCTGTTAATGCTGAAGTGCACTGGCCGCTTCACGAAATCTCCACGCGGAATAACTGAAGAGCATGAACCCCCACAGCAAGAGGAAGAAGACAAAATCGATATCCTAGACGAAGATTTGCAGTCAATAATCAAGGAGTTTATTGAGAGTCCACGTGAAGACGAGGAAAATCTTGAAAGTGCAATTCCAGTAGTACCTGCAACCCCAGAATCAGCATACGACACCGCTTTTAACTTCGTTGGGGCTTCTGTCAAGGATGTCGTTGCAATGCTTCGCGCCTTTAACGTTTTAAAAATGTTTCAGAAGCAAGAAGAATTTCCATCAGTTGCTTGTAGCTTTACCGACGGTAACGGTGACCCAACGAAGATGATCATCAAACCAGATGACATCATTGCTGTTTAAATTTTTAAATCTGTTTGCTTTTTTTTTCATTTGTTCTAAACAAATGTTTTTTTTTTCTTTATGCTTTTTCTTTTAACATCACATTATTATTTTTCCCAGAAACGTATCCACATTGCTCATTGAATATTTTGACCATTAAATAAAATGATTTGTGCAACGAAAAATTGTTATTTTACAATAAAAGTTTAATCCGATAATTTTGATTGTTATAATTCATAATATACCTATATACATGAGTTATGTTCAGATAAAGCGTTTATACGTTAGATAAACAAATTTTGTTTGAAATATGATTCTTTTCATGAACACTAATGATACTTCCATTTCTTCTTCTCAGCATATAAATAGTTTATTAAACGGGTAGTTTTTTTTCAGCAGGAGGTTCCATTATCCCATACAATGTCCCGTTTCACTTTCTTTGTTCTCTATTATTGTACTTGATTCTCGAGGGACTTTCAATCTGTGTTTGAAAACACTACCTCCTGCTGAAAAATAATGGGCCTATAACACTTGTAAATAACACTAACAACAAAAGGTTATCATGGTTGAAAACAGTAAAATATTTTTTTTTCATTCGGTTTAAAAAATCACATACCTCCAATATGATATCTAAAAATAAATATTGCTGACGCGAGAGGTTTTTTCCTTTCAAGTCTAGAACTTTCGAGATATGAGTAAATTACTTATCGCGCTAAAGTTGTGTGACTGATTGAAACAAGCATTCACGCAGGTATTTAATTTCAAAAGCATTCCAATGACATGATTCTCTTTATTACTTTTAACTAAAGAAATACCAGTCTTGCTACTTAGAAATAAAAAAGTGTTATCAAAATAATTTGCGTTTGTTGTTATCAAATGAATTTGATATACGTGGACGTTTAGAAAAGGATTTGGTGGAACTGCCGCCCGCTTCTGATAAAGGGTCGGTGGCGCGTGGTATCACCAGAGAGGCAGTGGTGGCGTCAGGGGTGGACCGGGATATGCAGGCACACTCCGTCGGAATAAAGGTCTACACCCCTATCGGAAGAAGTAATAAAATCGGCTGAAAATTATGCGAAATTATAAGTAAAAGTAAGCTTAGTTTAAATAAAATGTGATGAAATATGCAAAAGATCTGAATATTTTGTTGAAATGGGAGGTTTCTTAACAGAAGTGATAAAAAATTTCGCCTCGCGGGCGCAAATACAATGCAATTAACGAAATCGTGAGTTCCCTTTGCTTACGTTTCATGTGAAATTTAAGTTGTCCTTAGTAGACTTATCGTGCGTATTTTGAAAACTGATCTTACATGAAAATAGTTCTTTTTATTCTTACACCCGAAGATAACGAAAAAGGTCATTTTTTTTCGGCAAATATCTTATAAATATGAAAGCGCTGTAAATTGTTAAACTCATTTCTTTACTTTCCTTCCGTTTTCGCCGACATTTTTTTCGTTTTATCAAGTTTTCGTCAACATTTTTTTCCCCCGTTTTCGACGTTAATTTTCCGCCGTTTTCGGGTAGTAATTACCCAAAGTTCTTCCGTGATGCCCGAAATAAAAAACGAGTAGGCCTACCCGATGGAAGCACTACTTTTTTAAAAAAAGCACACCCCGTTGGAAAGGCTGGACACACCCTGTCGGCCGAATGTCTAGAGATAGAGGAGTGGAAGTAAAAAAAGAAGTCAATGGAGATAAAAAAGAAGTGAATAAAATCATTTACAATGGCCCCGATGATGGTTTTTTGAAAACCGAAACCTGGTCGGTTGAATAAACATTATAAGAAGAACGTTAAGGCAGCTTTTATTTCATCATAGAATAAATGTTCCTCTAGACAATATCCAATACATTAAAATTGATAGATGAAGCAAACTGACATCAGCGGTTGTAGTACTGCGCTTCATGTCTGGTGAAGATGTAGTATATTGCAGCCTATATATACAGTGGAAATATTCTGCCCAACCTGTGCAATGCATGGATCATGGGTCCACGGAAGAAGAAGAAGATATTCATACTTTAAAGTATTTCAGAGTGAAAGAAATTGCTTTTTATGATGATTAGACTACATTTCATCTACCTACATAGCAGCACATTTATTAAAATTATTTATATTGTTAGAAATTGTCAGCCAAAATGTATGAATTCCTTTATATTTTAAACATTATGCATTTGTGTATCTACTACATAACAGAACCTAAAACATACTTCAGAATGCATTTGTAACAACATATGTCATACTAACTGTAACAACTGTTAAAATCTATGTTTTCTTAGCATTACTCTCAGTTTTCACACCATTCAACCTGTATTTTTTCCAGCGGGAAGCCATCTTTTATAACACACATATCCCGTTTTACTTTCTTTGTTCTCTATTGTACTCGTTTTCTCAAGAGATCGATAAGCTGTGTTGGAAAAGATGGCTTCCCACTGAAAAAATACCCCTTTAAAACAATTAACAGATGACTTGGTCATGAAGGTAACAATCTTGGAGGCTGTGAAAGTGCATTGTTAATGTTTAAAAGACCCGAAAAATCGCAAAAAGCCTATTATTCGAAGTTTGACTGTTTCAGTGAGAGAAATCACAAGGGAAATCGGAATAAGTATCCAATCAGCTTATCGAGTAGCCAAAATAGAGATGCATATCATGCCCTTCAACCTCAAAAAGTTCTGATAGGAGTGGTAGCTCAATGCTCAGGATGAATTTTTCAGACTGAAAAGATAATCCGAAATCCTCCGCCTGGCATCAGGTCGTTGCTGAAGAAAAAAAGCTTTTTTTTTGAAGGAGCTATTGAGAATAGAAAAATAATTTAATCGCCAAAATGGCAAGTCATTGATCAGAAAATAACCCTAAAACCTCAATCGGTGGATTCTATTTGATGTGGAATATCAAATAGTCGCCCAATACCATATTCTTCGTCTCTCACTGTGATGTGAAATGAGCTTGAAAGACTAAAATTGAGTTTCATTTGTTTAACATCACGCGAAAAAATGAAACCGTAAAATATAGAAATGGATCCCGATATATTATTTTACTTGATAACACACACAATCATTTTATAATTTATATAGACAGTATAATATTTTACTGTACAACATACCCTCCCAAGAACTCAGAAAAATCCTGCTTCGTTATTTTGTATCACGCTGTATAGTATTAATCTGCTGGGATTACGTGTTTATTTACTTCGTGCAGGAAATGTTCCTTCGTCCTGGTTAAAACCACCCAGCACTGGTATGGGATTGAAATTTCCGTTCTTTATTTTATTAAGTGGATCATCATCTATTATTTTACCGAAACCTTCTATATCTATATCCTGTACACAAGGAGTTGAAGCGAAGTTCATCACGCCACTGCCCTGAACGCGTTTCATTTTCTGGAAAGAATAAAGATATTGAAAATAATAAAGTAAATAAATATATTAAGACACGAGGTAGAGGGTACAGTCAATAATCTGTCTGTAGCAGTCGACCGTGGTCTTGTGGTTGGGCATCAGACTAGGGCGCAGTAGGACGTCCTAGGTAGTAGGTACGATATCCGGTCGGTGCTAAATTATTTAGATGGTACTGAAACCTCCGAAATGACTGCTCGGGTTCACCCAGCCTCTTATAAATGGGTATATCCCAGGGATGAAAACCCTTGGGGGTAAAGACCGACCGGAGCGTCGTGCTGCCGCACCATCTCCAATTTCTGTGTTGGATTAAAGAAAGCATGGACCCTTAGGTTCCTTACATATACGGACTCCAAGAGCGTTCGTGGCATGTCGCGGGAAAGTTTTCTTTTACTTTTACCTAGTCTGTAATCTCTATTTTCCAGAAACATCTGTGTCAGAAACTCATGTCATCATCCTCTGTTAGTTATATTTGAAACTATCTCTTCCAAAGTTATTATATTCAGTATGGAGATTTATAGGAGTAAACTTAATATTTTACAGCGTAATATTATTCTAGTCATATACAGGGCGACAATTAAGTAATAGCCCACACTTTGAACGTTTATGAAAGTAGATTTAATGAAAATACAAATACGATTTATGGCTTAAATGAAATAGGACAAATGTAAAATTATTTTCAGATATCATATGCCTTCATATTGTTAACCATTATTGCGCAATTTCTGACGACAGCCTCTAAAGAAAATACGCCAATAATTCAAACGCTTAAGCAGTCTTCAAAATTTTAAAGATACAGGTCTGAAAATTCGAAAGTTAGTACTTTCATTAAATATAAACTAGTTCTCAAAATATCAAAAATATTCGTTCAGTAGTTTTACAGTATGACCTTTTCCCAATATAGCAATTTTCCTATCTTTTAACACAGGAATGAGAAATCTTCAAGTTTGCCTTATACAGAATAGAAAAAATGTCGTCATTAAAAAAAAAACGTTGTGTGAAAGCTACTGAATGAATTTTTTCGAATTTGTAAAATGCGAATTATAAGTAATGGAAGCTCTATACTTGGGATTTTCAGACTTGTATTTTTGAAATTAAATATTTTGATGGCAAAATTAGTAGTATGAATTAGCTCATTTTCTTTAGGCGGTGTCATCAGAGATTGAATAAGAACGGTTAAGGCATATGATATCTCAAAATAATATTAGTTTTGTGTTCTTTCATTTAAGCCATAAACAGTATCTGTATCTTCATTACATAATGTTTTATGAACGTTCAAACTGTGGGCTATTACTTAATTGTCACCTTGTATAATATAGTCCCAAAAGTTTTAGCAAACTTATAATTTGATCAATAAGGATATCGCATATATATCTGGCTACTTTTTCAGGAATCTACCATGAGGTCAGATACATCCAACACAATGAAATCTGAAACATGACAATTTTTATAATAATGCAAAAAAAGTTAATAATTTTTTTGTTGTTGTTGGAAAGCTTTTACGTTTTACATACTGTAATAAAAAAGCAGCACCTATACTGTAATTCTATTACACGAGAGGCTGCAATTTGGTTAAACTTACCATAAAACTGCTGAGACTATTGGTTAAATTTGCAGCATCCATATTAAGATAACACTGAGTTATAATATCTTGTGAAGAAGTATCGCAATTTAAATATTGTGCATATTCTGCGCCATGGTCTAGTGCCTTTGGGTCTATCCCCCAATTTACTACAGCCGAACCGCTCTCTATTATTAAGTTTTTAAATAAACCTGAAAATTAATTAAATAATATGGTTAAAAAATCTGAAGCAAAAATAAAGAGTGGTGCGATTGTATTTCTCTGTAAACTTACAGTGAAATTTCTTAGGCTGCTATACAGTAGCCGTTTACACAAATCTAAATTAGCAAACTGTATGTCATTTCATTTCAGCTTAATTTTTTAGTGATATAAACACCCAACGTTTGTCATTGTAAGGTGTAATATTACAAGTACATCTTTATATTACATCCGTTGATCGGTATACCCCGCTTTTCTCTATTCAAACCAAACTCTGTTGAGTTTGTCGGTAATCCTAATTCTGGTTTTCTGCTAGTTATATGTTTGTTTTAGAAGCCGCTTATCACCCTGGAAGTGAAGGAATGGCAGCTAACAAATATTTCAACTGAAAACTTATAGGTGCGGTCAGTGTTCAATCGTAAACATGATGTAAGAAAGATTTACCCAAATTACAGTTTTTTGTGGACCTGCTGTTTTATAACTAATTTTGATAGTTATTGAATGATGTATAAACAAATGTATTTAAAACTAATCTCAAAATACCTGTAGTCAAAGGTGATAACGACAATAACGACGCACAAACAGCTCCAGAACTTTGTCCCATAACGGTAACGCTATCCGGATCACCTCCGAAATATCCAATGTAACTATTCACCCATTTCAAAGCTGTTAACTGATCAAACAACCCAGCATTTCCTGGTATATCCTGGTTCTGGAGACACAAGAATCCTAGTGGACCTTGTCTAAACTGCGGTACAACAAGTATGATATCTTGGTCCATGAATTTGTCACCATAGTATAAGGTTGGACCGTAGTCGGTGAAGAAACCTCCGTGTATATAGAATAATACAGGGAATTTAAGACTGGTGTCTTGGTCTGTAGGAATCTGTAGGATATATTACTGTTTTAATTTGTGAAAGAGAATAATATAAAGCAACGTTAAAATATTATGATGCCTGTTCGCGAACGACGATGGTCTTATTTAGTATAATTTAAGAGAAATTTGTGGAATAGAGAGAGGAGAGTATCCAATCAATATTTTTTATGAGCAAAATAATATGAACATTGTTTCCTTTTGAAAAAAATGCAAAATTTTACTTCTGATTTTTCCCCTTAACATATTTTTAGCACTCTCACGGGCATCGGATTGTGTTGATAGATTTAACTTTAAAACCAAAAAATTGACAGTCTTCCTATCGTATCGAACATCAAATTTAATATCGGAAATTCTGATTTCATGACGATATATCGCTATCCATGATATTTCTATCGTGTTGGAAGGAACACTAAAAATGGTGAATCAGTACTGACAAAACCCAAATGCGTTCACCAATGATTTGAAAAAAAAAAAAATAAAAAAAAAAAAAAAATAATGTTTTTTATTTCATATCCCCACAAACAAAATTGCTCTGTTAGTAAAGAGATAAAATTTTCATTTATTAATTAGTTTACCTTTGGTGTATAAATATCCAACCACAAGCAACTTTTGTCGCTGACTTCAGTGCAATTTGGTCCGAAATTTTGTGCATTTACTTCTGCATATGCACATGAAGTCTTCAGAGTTGAAGGCTGTTACGGAGAATGAAACATAATGAAAATAAAAGGTTTTGAAGTGTAATATTTGCTTTTTAAAATTGTTATTGATAAACCTGTTTCCTTGTTCTTTTGAATATATACAATTTCGAATCATTATTGTAAGTTATGTAACTGTATAATACGATTAGGAATATAATATTGTATTACAATATTTTTATTCATATCTTCTATTATAAAAATGTATCTGCAAAATAGGAAATATGATGGCATGGATATACAGTATATCCACTTAATGGTCTGACCAGCACAGCCAGCAAGTTGCAAAGCGTGTAAAAAATTATACACTAAATTCCTGAAGTCTTTATTATATTTGTTAACTTTTGTACTACACTGTTGCACCTCTCTATAGTGCATCATGAAAATAAGTTATAACAGTCAAGGACAAAACAAAAAGGTTAAATGCAAGGTTTGTCTCTAATTCGTAAAATTAACTGAACTCCTTTTTTTTTACTAATCCGTAATCACGTTTTTTTCTAAAAATTAATATTCATTTTCTGAACTTAAATATCAAGAAAATATCTGTTTTTGAGGTTAGGTCTAAAAGCACTTTTACCTGAAACCTCTTGGGCATATCAGCATATTCGACACCAAGAAAACCAAAATACTGACGTTTAGTTATTTCCGAACTGTAATTTCCTAAACCGATAATTTTCGCGTAACCGGGAATATCGACAAACGGATCATCTTGCTGCGAATTCGCGAAAATTACAATCGAAAAAAGAACGAAAATTTCGAACATGATCTTTTCCATTATCGTAATCCACCACAATAAAATTTGTTATCACATAAAGGAGACTTCAACAGCATCACAAAAATATATTTCCAGTATAGTTATATAACGTCTGATTCATATTTGAAAAAGCATCTGCAGTGCTCTTGATTGAATGTTTCAAGGGTATATAATGCCAGCATCGTATATAATATAAACAACACCATAATTATAGCTCAATATATACTTAAATTGCCAAAATAGGAACATTGTAAATTATTTTGTTGGAAAATATCCACTTTTGAACTATAATTACTTGATATAATTGATTGTTTAACAGATATGTTCACAAATATTTTGAAAAATTTAGTGGCAAATGCCCATTTTAGACCACTTCACTAATATTGTTTGAAATGAAGGTGTAGATAAAAAATAAAACCAATTGTTATGTGATTTTTGCTAACTCCTCTTTTGATTTTGAACATTTAGTTGAATTATTCTGCGTATGATCGGTATCACAGATATTTAACTTATAACATTTAATACAATCGTAATGATAATATTTCTGTAATGCTATTTAAAAGTAGCATTTACCGAATATAAAATTAGTGAAAACATATATTATACCAATAAGGATAAGATCCTTATTGGTATAGTTAATCAAGTAAAGTTCATAAATTAGTATATTATACTGATCAGTGTTATTCCTTTTAATTAAAGTTTATCAGTTTATGTCACTTGGGTGAAAAAAATACTAAAAATATTCTCGTAAAACTACACATTTTTCATTTTTAGAGAAGACATTCTTCAAGATTTCAATACTTTCAGTAAGCCAAGAAAATATATTTTTCCAAGAAATTGTTTTTGGAAAATCTCAATTTTCTTATTTATTTTTCAAAATATTGGAGGGGACATGCCCCCTCCTCGTGATTTAAGCCCTTAATTAGCACACAACTATTGTTTGAACTTGAAAATAATAGCAATGTTTATGAAATAAGGGCGATATAATTATTTTTAAAATCGAGGTCAATCATCCACATGTGCTGTTTGAAGTTATGATTGTTACTTAATAATATTAATAACAATTAACAGGTTTTAATTATATTAGTCTGAATTAATACACTTATTGTTGAATGAGAATGACTGAATATAATTATATCTAGTATATTCGGTTCTATCTCTAAACCCAAAGGAAACATCGGTTTCCTATACACGTTTTCATGTCACATTCATTTTACTTCCTTTGTTTCCTACGCAACTCGAAATCCCGAAAAAAAAAATAAAGACCCATCGGACCAAAAAATATTTATAATTATTTATAAAAATTGATAGAAGTTCTGCATGGTAGCACAAATCGAACTGCTTATCTTCGCTGCCTTGCGAATATAATATATTTTATACAGAAAAGTCAAGTTAGCTTCTGGAAACCCTTTAATATCTTCCGTCACTTTTAAATTACTGTTTTAATCCAATTTTGAGTAACTCATCCTAAGAGCTATAGTCTTTCAGTATTGCAATTGTTTCTAACAATAATGAACAAAATTTGTCAGTGGTTGTATTACTTTATTATTATTTCTGAGGCAAAGAGAATGGGACCAAATACATTTGGACCACCCTGTATAGCTTGGAGCTCCACCTCTCTCCTTTAGCGATCAAGCCATGTAAACTTAACCGTACAAATTTCAATAAACTACAGTATATACAGCTGTAGTCTTCACAACATAATTAAGTAATATATCAAAGTATACCGAAACATGATCCCTGCATCTACATAGAATTTCTGAGGTATTCTTTAAGTCTGATGCAGTATATATGCCACAGTTCAAGAATCTCTTTGAAATATAACGATAGCCTGTTATAAATAAAGCAAAATATGTCAAGTATGCCCATAACTCTCAAAGATTTATTCAAAAAGGTTTGGAAAAGCTATCATATTTCAATTTTTTATTTTTACCTTCGTCCTTCTTTCTCTCTCTCGTAAGAGTATACAGCATCAAAGAGAATGAAAAAAGTTTTTCTTTTTATATTCCCATGTAATAAAAGTGGTTTAGAGTGGATGTACAGATATACAGGCAACCACAGCATCGGATGTGTGATTTAGTGGACTTCTCAGTTGGGTTTTCTGAGGATGCGTAGAGTATTATAAACAGAATTGGGGATGTTTTTTTATTGTCAGGTAATAAATATTGGTGTTCCATATCTTCACAATGAATAGTTAAAGCGGACGTGCTTATACAGTGGAAGCAAACGCCTTGATTTTTATGGAGATACACCCATGAACATTTTAAAATTCTAAAGAAGAAATTAACCCGTAGTGGTAGATACAACAGTAAAAGGCAATGGAAAATTTAAGGCGATGTGAGAATTAAACTCGATGTCTCCCATGTTCCGTTCGAGAATCGGTCAATCTGCGCCAGAAGTCATACCTTCTTTTTCTGGTTTTAAATTTGTATCTAAGCCACTCATATTAATATAGTGTAATAATCTGTCAGTACCAAAGCTAAAGGAAAGTGTTATAATATGCTTTAAACAAATGTCAAAAACCAATCTATTTAAATTGAACAATATTTAGAGGAGGCAAAGGGGAGAATAAACCATGACATATTTCTCCCTTCTCTAATTTCTCCCCCTTCTCTAAATGGATAAAAAAGTAACACAATCTGTGAATCAATTTACGTTCACGTACGTAACCCAAGAAAGCAATTTTGTTTCAAACCAACCACCTAACATTCACATTTCCAGTATACCTTCTATATAATATGTTAAATAATAAATTTTTCTATTGTATTTCCGTGACTCCATTTTTTCCACTTCTTAGTGTATGATACAGGGCTTTCCCCAAGACACTCATTTCAGAAAATATGAAAGTGTAGGTAGGGTGTGTACGGTTTGTTCAAACACTTCGCTTAAAATTACTACCATCATGGGATTTGGAATTATTTTGTGGATTATACTTTGGAACGTCCTAGTTGGGAAAAGGAGCATAGGATTAAATATTATATGGAGAATAGTGTTTTGGATAAAAAATATTAGAAAATTGGAAATTTGATGATTTACAAGGGCTTTTTTTCGAGCTCTCCTTGATGGGGTAAAAATATACAGAAGCCTTCTAATATATACAGAAGATAGTGATAACCGAAAAGGTTTTCTCTTGTAATATCAATGTCAGAGGAATTGAATTACCTATTTTTTTCTCTTTTATATAAATTTTTAATGTATATAGAGATAGCGTTTACAAATATTCTGGCAGATAGTACAATTATGTTTTTGGACATTTGGAATTAATAAATACTGTAAATTGCCTTGACTCTTGCCTAGAGATCTTCAGATCTTTGAACCATCTTTTTTGGGATACAGTTGATGTGCCCAAAAATTGATGTCCACTATTATTATTTGAACGACACCATAACAATAAGCGAATAAAACAATATAGTTTCTTCAGTTTTAGCAATTGTTATTCCAAGCAACCAAAAACACGTTAGATTTGTTATATTTACCAAAGAAGCGAAAAATATATTTAGGGATATCGTATGCTAATATTTTCAAGGGGGCAAGTTTTAAACTTATATTCCGGCGATACTGACGAGATCAACGCGTCATTATTAAAAGCCCTGTGCAATGGTGAAGCAAGAACTAAAATTTTTGTTATCTACTTGTTCGAATGTATTCTGAGTAATTTACTCATGTTTGAATATGAAGACTGTGTTACTGACTATCTTCTGGGATTTTACTCAATTTCTTTATTTTCGGGAATTTTCACTTTGAAAATAATATAAACTAAAATAGTGAATGGGTGGTTGGATTTAATAAATAAATCTTTGTTGTTCAGGGTATGGTCTATCATTGATATTATTATTATTTAAAGCTATTTGCAACTGAAACAAACATCACATTGAGTAATAATACTGTGGCTCATCCCTCTAATCCACACAACCGCCTTTTGTTTATACTTCCCATTGAGTGTTAAACAATTGAGGCGCTTAGGTTACATAAGCTGCAGGATACGAAAAAAAGAAATTTTTTCTTCCTTTCGTAACTTTAAGAAATCGACATTTTAATGTTCTGTTTTGTTTATTACTGTGCTAAAAGTTATTTATTTAGATAATGTGATGTTTCATTATGTTCTAAATATGTGATCAACTCTTGATAACTAAGGTTTTGGTATTTTTTATATTTTTTAGGTTATGGTTTGATGCTATTATTTCAAATGGTACAAAAACAATATCAGGAAAATCGTGTTTTCACTCTAGTCTATATTTAACAAATAACTATGTACTAAATAGAATTAGCTTATTTTTTGGTATTATTATAAATATATCTTTCCATTGTTTTTATTTGTGTTTATATATATTTATGTATTGTTTACATACATTTTTTTCTTTCTTATATTTTATATATTTTATATTCTGCTTCTGAAATCCACATTATGCTACAAAATAATATCACGAGATAAATAATGTGATCGGCATGGCAAATCATGAATCATATTACATTGACTATACGTATTTACAAACAATTCATACAAAAATGGCAGATGTTAAACACGCGCCGAAATTAATAATTTATAAAATAATTCCAAAGTGTCAGTTTAAATTTTCCATTATAATGTATGAGTCAATTGCAATTAAAAAAATACACAGCAGATGAATACAAATGTTTCAGAAATGAACTTTAACTGAATTCTGAGTATTTTAGTTATACAATATTTTTCAGTAACTTATAAAAACACAGATTGATGGTTTAATTTATCAGTACTGTATAAAGAGTAATACTAAGTGAAGTTAAAATGAGCAAAATAATTCTTTTAAGTGTGATTGTTGCTGTGATTTTCATGATATCAATGATTGAAGTAAGTTATAGTGTTTCCAAAATCTTACGGACCCAAATCGATTAACACATCAAGGATGTTTCTGACATTCCAACAATTGATAATCCTTTGTTGACTTATTTGTTTTCTGTGACCAACCTTCGAATTGTACAGAAAATACACAATTTGAACCACCCAAACAAGTGGTCAACAATGAGTGTCAAAATACTTTGAAGATATAACCAGTTTGAGTACGTAAGATTTTCGAAAGACTATACACATTTTTATGATAAGCCTTATTATAATGATACATTAGACGACAGTTACATGATATGTTTTTATTATTATGCTGTTTCATAAATGTTGCTTATATGAATAAAATTTTGTTATATTTAAAAAAATAATTCTAATTATATTGTTCATTTCTTTTCGTTTTCAATATAATTTTACCATAACATCTTTCATATAATGTTTCTGGAAAGTGAATTTAGCATAAAATATGTTTATCCATTAGAGAGACACCGTAATATTGTCTTCCTTTTTTCCCCGTGGGAATTTAAAATTTTAAATACGAAAATATTACTTTACTCACTAAACGGTAAGTCATTCATTATTTTGAGAATACTGTTAGTTCTTTTATATTATTTTTGCATTATATCAGAATTAACAAATTTCTATTTGTTCGGACTTGGCATGTTTCTGTCACTTACTTGGTCAGTTTGGTGCACAACTGACCAAAGTGGCAAAAACATGCCAAGGTTCGAACATCACCGCGTATGAACACTATATTCTCCATGATAAAAAGAAACTTGCAGCCTTCTTTGTATATAGTTATTATAATTTATTGGCAACCAGTTTCGCTACACAGTAGCATCCTCAGGCCCTACAATGCATATTATCAGAAATTAAAGCATTTATTTATGATATTTAATGTTTTAATTTATAATAATTTGCATCAGGGCCCGATTAAGACGTTTTGGGGCCCGGGGCGCTGAACTATATATAAGGGCCCAGAATTT
>JAQIWE010000857.1:0-18609 GCA_034698565.1 Campodea plusiochaeta
GTCTCTTAAAATGTAGCTAAATTTCCGTTAAAAAAGAAAAAACCGTAGTATGAGAGTTTTTATCAACCTTGGAAAAACCTACAAAATATAACAATTTTTAATGGAAAATGCAGAAAACTACGTTAATTTGGTGATTTTGTCATGCTCTTCTAAAATCAAAAATTGCCTAAAATAGGTGATTTAGAAAAAAAAATTGCAAAACGGCAAATAGGTCGCACTGTAATTTTATTTCGCCTTCAATTTATCTCTTCCCCTAACAAAAGTTGAAATGACATTCCTGGTGATAAAAGAAAATTATCTTAGAGTGCCAAATTCATTACAGCAGTTAATTCAAAAAAGTTTTGCATGATTGTCACTGTTTTCTCGTCAGAATTTCAGTATTTTGTGTTTTAATTTTTTTTTATGTTCTTTTGTTAAAAAAATAGCCTTCGGAAAGTATATTTCTATTGACAATTCCATATTTTTCGTTTGTGATAAAAAGCAAACTTTTATTAAATATTTTTGAAATTTTAATAATGGTTCACCATAGCAGTGTAATACTGATACACGCCATAAAGACTTACATTTTAGTGCTGTAACTTAGCAATTTAATTCTAATAACATAATTATAAATATCATCATTTACAGAATAATAAACATATTTAATGCATTGGATATTGTCTAGAAGAACACTTATTCTATAATGAAATAAAAGCTGCCTTAACGTTCTTCTTATATATTGTTTATTCAACCGACCAGGTTTCGGATATAAAATAACCATCCTCGGGGCCATTGTGAATAAAAGCACAACGTTTGCTAATAAAATATCAGAAAAAACTGAAAATTTCTAATATTTTATTAAAAAACGTTGTGTTTTTATTCACAATGGCCCCGATGATGGTTATTTTATAACCGAAACCTGGTCGGTTGAATAAACAATATAAGAAGAACTTTATGGCAGTTTTTATTTCATCATAGAATAAGTGTTCTTCTAGACAATATCCAATACATAAAATAAAAAATATTGAAAATTGATTTTAACTTTGCTATATTTTTCAATATTTTAAGATTACTGATGCCTTACTGCTGCCTGATTATATTCTCTCTTATACAAAATACAAGATAAAATATCTCCCCTTATGTACGGATCATTAGGTTTCTTTGCATAATGAAGTAGATTGAATGACAGTAATTTATGTGATGTCAAGCAACAATGCAGCAGCAGTACAACGCACGTTTAATGCTGATGACATTTTCGGTTAAGAAAAAAACTTGCAAAATGATTTATTTTAAATTTGGTATATTTGAAATTAACTAGAATACTAAATTCAGTCACATCAGCTATCAAAAATTAAAGTTAATCTAGGATCGATATAAATATTGTGATTTGAAAATTTAATAATATATTGCTGTATACGCAGATCAAAATACGAACGTTTACGTACCTTCTAAAATAGAAGCACCATGACTTTAAAGGTTTTTCTGTATTTCAGAACTGAGAAACGATGTGTACGTTTTTCTTACTTATAATGCTATATATTATTATTTATTATTACCTAAACAGTGCAAAGTTAATCTCGCTCCCAATTTAACAATTGTTAATCTCGCTCCCAGTTTGACAATTGTTAATCTCCCTCCCAGATTAACGATTGTTAATCTCGCTTCCAGTTTAACAATTGTTAATCTTGCTCCCAGTTTAACAATTGTTAATCTCCCTCCCAGATTAACAATTGTTAATCTCGCTTCCAGTTTAACAATTGTTAAACTCGCTGTCAGATTAACAATTGTTAATCTCGCTCCCAGTTTAACAATTGTTAATCTCGCTGCCAGATTAACAATTGTTAATCTTGCACCCAGTTTAACACTTGTTAATCTCGTTGAAAGATTAACAATTGTTAATCTCTCTCCCAGTTTAATAGTTGTTAATCTTGCTCCCAGTTTAACAATTGTTAATCTCGCTCCCAGTTTAGTAATTGTTAATCTCACTCCAAGTTTAACAATTGTTAATATCGCTCCTACATGCTTTACTTTTTTAGCAGGACTAAAATATAACGAAAAACAATATTTTTTATGTGATACACCTTTCGTAAAACAAGTGCTGTAATAAAATGGAATAATTAAATAAATTGGTTAGTATTCTAATTTCTAGAAAAAATCATCACTTATAAGCAGAATACTGTTTCCTGCGAAAATTCTAAATGACATTTCACAATAGCAATAGCTCTTTGATTAAATACGGTCAACCAATAATCCGGCCCTGAAACGTAATCCTCCATGTTATACCAAAATGCTTAATTAAGAAATAAATGGTCGACTAATGATTAATCAATGATCGTTTCACCTTTTATTTAAATACTATAGTACTCTAATGATCATAAACCCATACTATATCAGATTACTGATAACGCCACAATCATATATTACGTCCGAAACACTGCTGTCCGTGTCTGTCCGCAGAAAATGACTAACGGTTTAACCATGAAATATAATATAGGCGTAGATTGTGGGGGTCTTTCTTGCTGCGTGTATCATTTCGTTCGATTCATATATTGGTAACTAAAAATATTGAAAAATATATTTATTTTAGTTTTAATGTTTATTTTTAATTACTATTTGGTATTTGCATAATAATTATAATTTTGTTTGTATATACATTCAACAAAAAGTAAGACTGTAACCATCTCTGAAAACCTTTGCCCTACATTAACAATTTTAACTGATATTAATACAGATTAATTTGTCATATTCTGAATCTGAGTATTATTTTATAGACCCATTATTTTTGCAGCGAGAGGTCCAGTTTTCCAGGTCCATTGAAAACGCGAGTGCAATATAGAAAAAAATATTTTAAAATGATACGGGACATTTGCGTGGGAAAACGAGACCTCCCGCTGAAAAAAAACTATACTTTGAAGTTTATTAGCTATATACTTCATAATTATATTTCAATATCAAGATTTCATATATATCGTGTGATTAGCGAGATTTTTTCAGTTTTCTAGAGACCTCTGTTTTGTCACAGCATTTTATTAGCAATTTTAATAAATGGAAATATTTTTAATTATCCTTTATAGACTTAAAAGTAGTTAATTTTTAATGCCAACGAATTGCAGCACAAAATTGAAAAAAGGAAGAAAATTTGAAAATAATTCTTTACAAAGTATTGTCCAACATAATCAGAAAATTAAGTTGGTAAAAAACGAAGATAATATTGCACGATTTATTGTTAAAATATTATACTAGGTAAAAAAACTCTTTTACAGAATTCCATTTCTACACCACTGCTCATCATCCAACCTTTAAAAGTAGTATTAATAATCCATACATCCACATAATAGCTTATGGCACTTACGGCTCATACAATGATTTAATGAAGTAGATAAATCTTTGACAGCTTCAAGAATGACAGAGAACGGTAATGTATTATCAACATTATAGAGGATGTCTTTCTTATGTCATTTCATATAATAGCCGTTTTTGCTGTACGGTAAATGGAAAATATGTTTTAATGAATGTATTTGTATGCTTTGGACCGCTAAAAATACTGGTTTTCAGTCTAATTGGTCGTAAATTTTCATTATGGAAGATATGTCATATTTGGAAACGGTCGAATGCGCCAACACTGTAATACGGAAGGGGCATTTGACTAAGAATTGATGTGATTACGAAGTTAAATCGAACTGAAAATAGTGGAATTTTATTTCTCTTCAAATAATATACTTTGTCATTAGAAATTGTTATTATAACAGGTTACAATAATTATGTAAATTGTAAAATGCTTGATTAAATCAATATTTTTTAGAATAATCAGTTTATTCTACTATTCCTATAAGAAAATGAATGGCAATATAAACTTAAAGTTGTTTTAGTTACCATTTATGTTTTTTCATCAAAGACAACTTTAAATCTAAGACTCCCAGAATATACAGTACTTTAAACCCGTATTTTTTTTTACAGCGGGAAGCCATCTTTTCCAACACACAGATCCCGTTTCACTTTCTTTGTTCTCTATTCTATTCGCTTTCCCAAGAGACCACTAAGCTGTGTGGTAAAAGATGGTTTCCCGCAGGAAAAAAATACCCCTTTAAATAGTAATTTTTAGTTTTAAATATTTTTCAATTGTAAAAACTTATTGTAAGCTACCCTTTCCTAGTGCAAGATTTGTTTTCAAATTACTTGTTCAAAAAAAAATATAAAAATTACATAAGGAACAGACGGCAGCAAATTTCGCACCTGCAACGTTTTTTGGAGGGCTTGTCCTATCACCTTTAACCCCTCAAAAATATTTTCTAACACCACATAAATAAAACACTTCTACAGCAACCAGAATATTTCACCGGTGACCGTTCACGGCTCATTAATACCCACAAAAACCGTGCTGATTTCGCAGTATAATAGAGTCAATAACTTCATATGCGAACTTCATTATTGGGAGTGCTCTATCACGCTTCAAGTGCTAAATTCCAGGAACCACGTTTTAAAATACAACATCTATTGATGGAAGGTCAAAGGATGCCCTTTCGGGTTCAAATGAATATTTAATTTTTAGCAGAAATACTTCCATCAGGTGTGATAAACTGGTTAAACAACACTTTAATTTTCCCATGGGTTCAAGAATTTGGTGAAAGTGATGTGAGATTATGTGGGGTGGGAGGTGTTTTTTTCTGTGTTGTTTACCTTTTTTGAGTAATTAAGAAATTGGGAGGCTAAAATTATTCAGCGTTAACTTTCTTTTAAAATCCACAATAATAATTAAAGAAATTATTACAATATATCCTTATACATCGTGCAGATATGACCAGCAGGACTCAAATTACACATGTATTAAAGGGACTAGACAGCCATTTTTCTACTTTTTTTTAGTTCTGTTAATAGTATTTTTTATTAAATTTTTGAGGATTTTTGTAAAAAGGAATGAACAAAATCGGTTCAGTCATTTTGGAGGTACGCCCACCTGAAGTTCACAGAAAACCACCTGAGTAACCTATGAACCTCATTTCCAAAATCTTTCGGAACTTTTAACTTGTGAACCATAAGTCAGAATTTGATCATTCTTTTCTTTCAAATCTTAAAATAAATTTATTTATTTAATAAAAGCTATTTGGTTACTGTGATGGTATTAAATGCTGAGATCCAAAAATCCACTTCACAGATAACTCCTCTCATGCTGGTTTTTACAAATCGTCATATCTCATGTACGGAAAATAGTAGGATGATGATTTTTATGCCAAAAATGATAAAAAATTAATACTATCAGTATAATAAAATTAAAGGAAATCTATTTCGCTGTCCAGTCCCTTTAATATGGCACATCTTAAGCAACTTTCGACAATGTCAATGAGGTGTGGCTAAATAGTGGCTTTATATGTAATTATGTTGACCTCATCCGGATGTGTCTTCCAATAAGTAAGTAAATGCTAACAAAATAAATTAACAATGTAAAAAAACATTTTTTTCAGTATGCCGTATTTTTAAAATTCCATGAAATTTTCATTGGAATAGAACATTTGATGAGAGAGTGGATGCCACCAAATTGACCAACACTGTATACGCGTATGTTAAAACAAATACACTCAAAAATTTGTCATTTCTGGTTAATTACATTATTATGATATATTAAATAAAATTATTCAGAAAGTGATTGCAGAAAAAAACGTAAAATAGAAGGTAACAAGAAAACTGAGAAAATTGGACAATATAACTTGATCGACGATAAGTCGATAAGATGTCTCTGAAACAGTAGAAAAAAAAGAGATTTTTTAGACCTGCATTACTTTTTAACTTATACAGATGTTAAAAAACTATCCTCATAAATCATTAAGTTGAAGATATGAAAGTCACAATTTGAAATCAGTGGCATTCATAATCCAACAGTCCATGAAATATTTCAAGCCAGGTAGTGGAACAATATCTCTGTCACATATTTCCACAAAAATCTAATATCTATCCGTGGATCTATCCGCTGAAGTAGTACCGTAATCAGGAGTAACAATAAATTTGAAGAAAAAATGAATTCAAATAAAGTCAAGGTTTTTGGTTTAACGACCAGTTCTGTCAATATTGTTAAATCATTTGAAGTTTAATCTTTCTGATTTCAGGTAATCAAATAAATTTTTATTTTCCATTAAAATGGTAATATTAATTCAATGAAAAATTGATTAGCGCAGAAAATTCTCTTTGCACAGCATTATTTTCAAATCACATCTTGAAAAAGTTAACCCTTCTGCTGAACCTGAAAGAAAAGTATATTTCAAACGCTAATTTATTTGTATTATAGCAATGTAAAGTAGATTCAAAGTAATATCAGCATTGTAACCCGAATTTGAGAATTGTCCTCTCTCTGAGCAAAGTTTCCTCTATGTAAAAAAATATGAGTCTTCCTAAATATTATGGATAATACTTTCTATACTCCAAGTAATACTTTAAAGTCACTAATAAAGCAATTATTGTTTTGCAGTAATATACTTTCCAACTTCCAAAATTTGTTCAAGGTGTAAATATGCTGATGACTTGCACAGCCAAACCCTGTTATAGTGTTAAGGCTCCTTTTCCCAAAATGAAAATTGAATTTCAGTATAGGGAATCCCATGTTAATTCCAATACTCTTTCAATGCTACTTTTTAAAGCAATTATGTAGTATTTGGTATCATTGGATTCAGGATGAAGTTTTTTATTCTTATATCTTTAGAATTTTTTAATTAGTATTAAAATAAAATATTTAGTAGATGGTCTACGGCAAAAAATGTGATGACAATTTTAATTATTTTTTAAATCATTGGTCTGATACATTAATGACATAATGAAAAGACAGAAGAATTTTGTTTTACATGTATAATCCAAAATGATATTTGTTTTCAAATTCCTGCCAATTGTTAAATTATAATTAGCATTAAACAAACTGGACTTTTAGTCTCTAGAGACTACCATTTTGCTTATTAATCGCGTGTTTTTCACAAATATATTTGAATACTATCATAACGAATGCAATCGAAAATAAAAATTATGATTTGCCACTTTTCCTGGTGAGTAATTCAAATTTCAAATTTCGGCCTCTCTGAATTTTAATTTTAGGTGGAGGGCTCTTAATGAACAAACATTGATTCAATATCTTCTGTGCTCTAAAATAGATTTCATAATGTTGGTTGCAACTTCCTCAAATCCTAATGAAATTGAATTGGAACTTAAAAGAACTCCCAAATCTCTACATTCTCGAAACGACCCTATCATCCTGTAAAAATCCCCAATCTTACTACAGTATATAGTTTATCTTTCCTGAAGCAACTTTTGTAAAAGTCTCCTGGTACTATTTCCTGCCTTTATAAATCAGTTGGAATATGGTCATTATTATCAATTTAAGTGTCTGTTGGAGGAAACGTGACAACATCGCAATGGAGCAAAAGGGCACGTGTTGATGGGGAGACTAAAATGAACAAGTTAGGAAAGTATCCAAGGGCGAAAGGTGGTCTAAAGTGTGGAAAGCTCGGAATTTGGGTGGTGGAAAATTGTGATTGTAATTTTGGAATTATAGAAATGATTTCGAAAGATATGCTCCTGATAGTTGAGACTAGACTTTTAAATGATATTATGCCTTCAATCTATGTCAAAGTTTCCATACGAAATATCGAACCACCTGAATCTCACAATGCGATATAACCGAAAATTCTTATAAGTGAATTTCAGAGTTTCTTCAGAGTTATTTTATTTCATTTCAGAGTTATTTTAAATCATTCCATACTGCAAAAACATACTGTATTTGTTTACCGTTTTTTAGCTTATACGTTGCAAATCGACAATGAAAATACAGAATATTGTAAATATTTCATCCAAGACCCTTAGCTTTTATCAAGGCTTTAAATGCATTTACAAATAAATATACAGTAGTTGAAAAATAATTATGCAGTATTTGGTCTCATCTCGTCAACAAACTATGCACTTAATGTTTATATTCCTTTCAATTACTGACTTGTAAATGTATTTAGTGTCGTGATAAAATAAGCTAAGGGTCTTGACTGAAATATTGACAATATTCTGTATTTTCATTGTGAATTTGCAACGTACAAGCTAAAAAATGATAAACACATATGAATCCATTTCTCTCAGAAAGAATATACTGTATTTGTTTCTTTTGATTTTTTTTATGAAACATATGTTTTTAATAACTAAATAACTAAACATTAATTCACCCAACTTAAAGTGTTATAAAGTAAATTAATTTATTTTCCCCAAACTTAAATTGTCGGATCAACTTCTTCTTTTTAAATTGATATATTGCTCCTGTGATGACATAAACTATAAGGTTCATTGTATTATCGTGGAAATGAGCATCAAAGTTTACTAGAGTAGGTTTTTTCTCATAACGCTTATAGAACGACTTTCAAACTATGCCATGAGAATTTATTATTATTATGATATCAAAGGAAGTTACGGTAATTCACATTTCAATTACAAAATATGACATAATGGAGTCAATTGGTTTGTTATACTTGGTGTTATAAAATAGTGTAAAAGGTCAGATCTTACTGACCACCAGATAGTTTTATTTGTTTTAAAAAAATATTCCAAAACTTAATCAAAAATGGGTTATGATGTACCATAAATTCAAAATTTTTGGTTTTGCTTCTTTGACCAATTTTGGTATTGCGAATTATTAATTGAAATGTACATGAGGTTGTCATAAATTCAAGATATTAGAGAACATTTACTGAAATGTTGTTTCTCTTTTCTAGATAAATGTGAATTTTAAAAGTTATAAGAGTGAACTTTATAAAATGTGTACGTTTGTACACAACTAAAAAAAAAATCTTGTCCAAATTGTATTCCTGTTGGTGTTCACCGTATATGTTTGCATATGGTAAGTTGCAGTGTAGTTTCTTGTGATAAATTTATATATTTTTGCTAACTTTATATATATTTTATAGTAAATTGAAGCAATCACAAGGAAATGAAAAAGAAGGACAGTGTTTCAGAGGATCGTCTGACGGTGCAGTATAGAACATAAAAATTCAATCATTTGATGACTTATTGATTCCAACTATAGAGCAACATATTATTTTTTTCCTTTTCAAGACAATTATTATGTTTTTCTAAAATAGTAGCTTGACCTTTATTTTATTCTAGTCATATTGCTAATATTCTTGCCCGTTCGTTCTGAAAACGAGTCGAAAATAAGTGCGAAAACATTTTTTTCTTTACCATTTTATTGCGTTATATTCCGTATCATTGCATAGCATATAAAAAGTGAGATGACTGAGAACCAGTGAACTCAACGACCTGAGAACACAGTAATATAATATTATTTTAAAATTTCAATTCTTTGAACATTATTTTTTCTTTAGAATAAATCAATCTTACTTTGATATATTATTTATTTCAGCTCCAACCAATTTATATATAAATTATGACTATATATAAATATAGTTACTTTTAAAATCTCTAAGTACTTTTAAATCTTGTACTTTTTATCTATACTGTTATAATAATTCTGGAATTAATAAAATTATTATTATTATTATTATGTACTTCTGTACTTTATACAACAGCCATCACTTTGGTCAATCAAAGCTAAAATAAAAATAAACAATAAAATACAGAAATGTAACTGTTATAGCCTCTGATGTATCGTAATTCATTTCAAACGCCTTTATTGTTGTTAAAGAATGAATTACGAAGTTCTTATTTTGTGAGTAAATCATCTGTGTTGTTGTGTTTACACTAGGGAAAATCACTCTACTGCCTTCTTTCCATGTTCAGAAACCTACTTTTATATCGTGCTAAAACATTTATTAATAGTCAAACACTATTCTTAAAAATAAATAAAAAAAACGGTACTTATATCTTTTGTATAACTTTTTCACAATTTCACAAACCATTACCCTATATATAAAAATCCCCATATAAAAAAAAACAGTTACAAAACTTCGACTCCGAAATATAAAAAGACCGTTTAAAAGACTAAACAATAGCGACTATTTCTGAGTTTCGCAGCAATAATAAAAATTTCCCAGGTCAGTAGCACCGTAGAATTGCATTTTCCCATCCGCCCAAGTCCATGAAAACGTAAACAATGAGTCAGTCAAACGTAAATTTAATTGTTAAACTTTATATGCAATACTGGACCTCGCCTTGTTGAATTTTACGTGTATTATTCAGCTTATATCAGGAAGGATGCTTATTATAGTGCCATCCGTAATGAATTTCGTTTTGTTGAATTTTTGTTCGATTCGTTTCGAAATGTGTTTTTGTTCCATAAAGGATGTCATCGATTTGGTTTATTTATGAAGTGGTAGAATTAAATTCATTGAATTGAATGATGTTGTTGATTTTAAATGATTTGTCACAATGGTTTGAAAATCAATAATAAAAACATTGGTTACTTCTTTGTATGGCAATGAATCTGAATTTACAGGACAATGAAAAATAAACCGATTTGCATTGTTTCTCAGTGATAAAATTGGTAGCGTATATAAATAACAGGCAGATTTGTTTTCATTTTCTAGAACACGTGCTATGATTTCGTTTTAAAAATTTCAGTCCCAAAATGCAAAGATATCCGTAAAATATATATTTAAAGGTCCTCTTTGCAGCGGCGGAGCACATCGTTTTCCAACACTGATTATCTGTCCCCTGGGATATCGAGTACAATAGAGAACAAAAGAAAGTGAAACGTTAAACGTGATGTGTTCCAAAATAATTACCCTCTGAAAAAAAAAAAAAGAGTGACGATGTTGATAATATTATAAATAAGAACATTAATATTGATCGCACTTTTTTTGGGTGCATTCCATTTGCGCCAAAACATAGCCCAACTGCGTCAAAGATATATATAATATAACTGTATAGCATTCTGAATAATTTTTTCAATATATTTTGATTAATTTTTAACAGTGCATTAAAATTATAAAATGTTTTTGTTTGGCGCAAATGGATTATTTATATTGGAGCAGTTACGCGATTTTATTTGGTATAAAATGGGCTATTTTTTGGTGCAGATGGGTACTTTTCTTTTCTCATTTTGGAGCAAATGGATTGTAGCCATTTTTTCAGGTATAAAATAATAATGTACCTACAAGGAAAGGAAGGAGGCGTGGGTTCAAATCCTTCAATATCTTTTTCTGATAAATTTATCTCTATATTCTTTCATCGGAGTTATATCTATTATGTAAATAAAGGCGGTGTCAGAAAGCTTTCTATTTTAACTGATGTATAAAATACACTTCAAAATGTCCTGAAAACACTTCAAAGCAATTACAGAGAGAAGAGAAATCTTCAAAAAAAGTCAAATTCCATTAAAAAAATCCCGAGACACTACATTTCTCATTAAAAAATAACCAAACCCACTCATTCCTAAATTTCAACTGCATGTTCCTCCTCAAAAGTAATTCCCAAACCATTTTACCTTCCCTCGTATACCACTCTTGGAACTAATTTAATATTCTTTTCCCATCTGTCACACGAATACGGAAATCCTATGCAGCATTCGCTTAGCATTCGAAATGAGCTTCTTAAAAGTGCAAAACGGTACAATAAGCAAAAGACTTGCGCCTGTTTTACAAGGAAAAAGAAAAAAGAAAAGAAGAAAAACAAGACCACAAAAAGTTATTGCTTATAGTACCTCAAAAAAGGGAATTTTATTGAAAGAAGTTTTCATCTTTTCTATTATGACTGTGCTCGTATGCTGTTGATTAAATTTTTAGAATTTTTTTTCGGTTCTAGTTTTTTTCCGTAATAGTAAAGTGTTACATTGTATTATGTAATATAAAAAATGGTATTAATTTCCATTTTGAAGGTTTATGATAGAGTAACTTATTAGTAGAATTGCCATCAGTGTTAGTTAAAATTACATAATTAAGTTACATAATTAAATTACACTTACATAATTAAAATTTCGTGCTCAGTATGAATGTATCAATTAGTTACTTATAGCCACTGTATTAATGTATTCTAAGTAGAGTTCCTCTGATTTCTTGTTTTAAAGAATAATGTTTTTCAATTTTTCTCCTTTTCTTCAGGTCAACAAGGAGGTAATTATATATCTCTCATACTTACTGATCAAATACTGTTTCTTTGTCATTAAGACAGCATTTAATTCATTATTCCTGTGATATTCTTAAAATATTCTTCGTAATACCAATGTATAATATTAATGTCTAAGGTATATTATTTATAGTCGGTCTATCGAAGTTACTTTTAATTCCCTGTTAACTTTATTATTGCAGCCTTGGGACAAGTAACTTTAATGTGATATAGCATAAAATTTTATTTTACGTCCACTGTAAAATATCTTGTAGAGATAAATTTCAGTTCAAATATATATTAAAAGAACATTCACTAAGTCTCTTATATTAAAATACCGCCCAAAATACGTTCATATGGCTCAACTCAGCAGTTAAATGGAACATTTTACTGTACAGATATTTCATACTTCTCTTTATAGCTCAATGTATAAGTCATATAACCTTTATGAAGCTCTATCACCATAAATGATTTTTTTAGATATTTATGATCTTTTGAACCCATTTCGACCAGAAATAATTCAACATTCTCTCGGAACATATTACTTCATAATAGAACTGACATTTGCACTAAATGTTTGATTTGCAGCATGTTTACTAAGCTTACGATCGAACATTTTTTTCACAATTTTACCCACAGATGGCAGAACATTCTTCAATATATAATACATGCACTCACTTTTTATTGACAGGTTGAAAATAAATCATTTCACAAAAAGTAAAATGCTTCTTCCATTTTGTTCTGTATTCACCACCTGTGCTTTAGACGTTGAAAAATGCGACAAATATTCAGTGGGAGGAATAACTCCATTAGACAGGGAGAAATTGGGAATTTGTCGAATTCAATATGGCGGATACAACATGATGATTTTGAAGAAAAAGAGAAGTTTTCTGTGCTGTCAATATATTTGGGCAGATTGATGTTTTTATTTTGACTTGTCGGAATCGTGATGAAAATGTTTGAGTTAAGTTTTGCTATAGTTTGCTGTGATTTACAGTTTTCGGAGCAGTTGAGGGCTCTACTGAAGTTCTAAATCTTGTTGAGGAAATAGAATGTTTTATAGAATAACTACACTGAATTCATTTCTAATTTTCTCCACCTGTGAATTATTATCAAACATTACTTTTGATATATTGGATTAAGAATAAATTTGCTTTATTCAGAACATATGTACATAATTTTTGAACAGCATCCAAATTAATATTAGTGATCTATTCTTACAGAGAAAATGAGGTATAATGCTTTATTTCCTTTGAACAAGAATAAAGCATTCAATAATTCAAAGAAAAAAAAATCTTTCACATATTTAGATCAGTACTATGAAAGAGATGATTTAATATGAATAAGGAATAGATTGATACTAGCTTGTTAGTAAAAGGCTTGTAATAACTTGTTATATAGGGGTAGTTTTGTCAGGTGGAGATGGTGGTGGAGTGGGTGGGTATGCATTAGGAAAGGTATAATAATTATATCCATTCCTGCATAGAGGGAGAGTGGGATTAATTGGTACCCCCTGATGGAAGGCAGCAGTATCCATCAGTACGATCTGCAGGCAGAGATCAGTGATTGGTATGGTTGCAAGAATGGATTTTTACAGGCGTAGTCGGTTGCAAACTGACATTAACGGTTGTAAATACTGCACTCGTTGGACCTTACTAGTCTTCGATGTAATTTTGGCAAAACCAACCAGGTGTTGGAGTCCACGCATTTATGCTGATTAACGGACTACCTAAATAAATTTTTTTTAAATTTAAAGATTGGAAAAAATCTTATTCGGTTCAGTATCTTACCTATTTTTAAAAAAAAATTCTTTACTATACTTTTAATTTGCTGACTTCTGATTTGTTGACATTAGGCAGATACAGACATCACAACAAATTTATTTTATACTGCTCAAGAAATCATACAGAACAAGCAATTCAAAAGATTTTCAATTCATCAACATCTGATTGTTTGACATTTCTCTTTCCTAGAAACCGAAGCACTACCCACTACCTACATAGCCATACACGCTGCAAAAACTAATACCGTTTTACTCTACAGTAAAATCCCAAATATAACTCAATTTTTATAGTAACGATAATACCAAAAGAGAAATGCTTCCCCGAAACAAAGAGTCCGCTTATTTGCCATCGATATCTATCCTTATTCGTTGAGCTGATCATGCACTGATGAACGCCCACTGTTTGCAGCAATTATAATACTCTGCTGCTAGAAGAACCGAAGCGGAAATTTTTGTTGTAAAATATTTTCAAAAATATGATAGAAAAGTAAAGCCAATTAAGAGATCACGGAAATAGAACTATACCATCAGTTACTCTATCTTTGTTGGGCTCGTTATGGTTAAAGGGAATTTTTCGCTGTTGAATCTGATGGTAGCAACATGAGCAAATTTTGAGATTATTTGTAGCACATGCATATTTTTATGATTGTGCGATTTTATTCAGATTTTTTTTCTTGGGGTTCTTAAACAATAATGTAGTTATTAATTAAAATAATTATTTTCTGTACCATCTGTTATAGGTTATACTAAATATAAACTGAAATTTAGACCTACCTATGAAACATTTATAAATATAGACACAGAAATAAAATAATACTTTTAAATATTATGTGGAACATTATCTATAAGGCTATTTCGAACCATTATAATTGAAGCTATTATGAAATGTGATATCTAAACGTTTTACATAGTACATTATTGAAGTTTAATCGGTGTGACGTTCAGCAAAAGGAACTGATTATTTCCTTGCCTATTGATAATGTTCACTTGCAGAAAGGGTAGTCGACATCGACATCGCACTTTTTTATTTTGGATCACAGAAATTTGTAATTTTGAGCAAATTATATCTTAATGAATCTAAATAACTTCTGAAAATTTCTAACGATTTTGTTCAGTAGTTTTTGAGAAATTAATTTTTATAAAAATAAATTCCTATCTTACATGCTGGGGGACAAATTTCTATCCCCGAGCATGTTATAAGATAGGAATTTAGCGAAATACAAAAATTAATTTCTCGAAAACTACTAAACCAAATCTTTTGCAATCTTCAGATGTTAATTAAATTCATTAATAGATTATTTATTCAAAATTACTAGTTTGTATGATGAAAGATAATTTTGATGACGTAATGGTGAACACAAACACATTATGAATACTGAGATAAAAGAAATAGCCTACAAAGAAATAATCAGAAAGAACTTTGCAAAAACAGAATTTTCGTCATACATGAAAATATGAAACTCACAATAACACTCATTGTAATGTTGAAATAAAAAGGAATCACTCTTATGCAAAGATATATGGGACAACGGCACTCCTTTTCTACTCTTGACCACTTTTGCTCCTTATCATACTCTGTATTCGATCTTTTCACCAAAGTTTTCAGTATTAAGCTCTTCGTCAGCCTCGAAATTTGGCGAGTTACTTGTTCTGTTGTAATCACCAGTTATTTTGGATAGTTGAGAAGATGAAACCCTGGAAATTCTGGGATTATATTCTTCATTCGAAACCAAAGTATCAGATTTACTAGAACTACCTGCCCTGTTTCGAGATAATTTAGAATGTTTATTGAACTGCTTTTTTGAACTTTTAGCCCTCGCTTTAATTCGCTTGGCACTAAGAGCTTTCGAAAGTGTTATGCGAATTTTATGAACTGTTAACATATGATATTTTAAACGAGATGGGCCAGAATAATATTTGGAACAAACTTTACATAATAATTTAAAAGTGACCTTATTTTTTGGGCAATGAAAGTCAATGTGAATTTGTTGCTTTTTAAGTCGAGAAAATTTCTTCTTGCAAAATGGACAATGGAAAGATCTCTTTATTGGGGAGGTGCAAAGTTGATCGGAATCTGTATCACGTTTTTCAGTATTTTCACACGTTTGAAAATTTTCACAATCCGAAACAGCTTCAGAATTTTCGTTACATTTCACTTTCTTCGCTGAACGTATAAACGGTCCAATTCGTTTCCTTTTGTGAACTTTAATCAAATGAGTTCGCAAGCCTCTTGGTCCTATATAAGCAGTGAAACATATAGGACAAAGCAATTTAAATTTCTCTCTACTTGGGCAATAATAATCACAATGTACGTTAAAATCAGATAACCAGGGAAAAATTTTCTGGCAGGGTTTGCAAGTTCTGTTTTCTTTACTACAAACTACCTTGAGCTTATCATTTTTCACTTTTTCAGCTTTTTCTGCTTCTTGTAAACTTATCTTCGTATTGTGCTGCTGCTGGAAATGAGCTACTAAATTTATTTCACCTGCAAAACGTTTAGAACAAACTTTACATACTAACCGAAAAGTTTCAGTTTTTGGACAGTTATATTCAAGATGATAAAGTAAAACTCTTCTAGCGATAAATTTTTTTCCACAGGATTGGCAAACTTTTGAATTTTCTACTGAACTATTGACTGGAATTTGAGTTGAATTTAAATCATTTGATGTGTTTCTAATATTTTGATCCAGAGATAAATCGGATTTCTTGGACGTTTCGGGTTTTTCAGAATCACAAATCTCATCGCATTTCACTTTCTTTGCAGAAAGAATAAGTGAGTGATTTTTTTTCTTTTTGTGAACTTGAACCAAATGAGTGCGCAAGCTTGCTGGTCCTGCGTACGCGTTGGAACAAATAGGACAAAGCAATTTATATTGATCTCTATAAGGGCAAGAGAAATCACAATGCATTGTAAAGGAAGATAATTGGTGAAATTTTTTTTTGCAGAATGTGCAAGTTCGGTTTTCTTTACTACAGCCATCTTTGGGCCTTTTATCATTTTTCACTTTTTCAGCTTTTTTCGCCTGTTCGAAACTTAGCTTGATATTATGTTGTCGTTTGAAATGATTTATTAAAGCTATAGGACCTTCAACTTGAATTGAGCAAATTTTACATACTAACAAAAATGTTTCAGTTGCTAAACAATGATATTCACAATGAGTAAGCAAAACAGCTTTACTTGCTAGGACTTTTCCGCAGTATGGACATGTAGTCGAATTTAATGTTGAATCAGAAGATTTCAAATTTATAACACTTTGATTTTCAAAATCTGTAACTGAATCGTTCACAGGCAATGCTGATTTTTCCGTAAGTAAATTCGAATTACTTTCAGAACTAGTAGGATCATTTTCATCCAAAGGATCGAACTGCTCGCTTTCAAAATGTTTTGCAATCTTTTTGCCTCCAGAATTACCATTTCTGTTGTTATAGCTACTCTCTAAACTTTTACTACTTTTAACCTTCTCATATTGCAAAGCATCTTGAATACTTATTTTAATACTATGCGCTACTTTAACATGTTTAACTAAGCCATATGGACCTGCAAAAGAATCTGAACAAATGTTACACAAAAGTCGTCGAAATATTTCGGTTTCATTTTTACCATGCAAAGCAGAAACCGTTTTAGAACTCTCCTGGACATTAGCAAAACTTGAACATAAGAGGTTATCAGGTCTTTCAGATTGGGAAACTAAAATTGTAGAACTTGAACACTTACAAAATGAGGCATCATCGCCGTCATTTTTAGATGTTCCTTCTGAAAAAATTTTACCACACTTATTGCAAAACGAAACTTCATCTTCAGAGCAATCTTCTTTTTCCATTTTAATTTCTTCATCTGATTCTTCGAGAAATAAATGTTTTTCATTTACAAAAACCGACTGAAATGGTAACGTAGATTCCGGAACTACTTCCCCGGAATAGTTCTGCTGGTATTCAGAGTAGTCGGCAAATGTTACATTGTTGACTATAACCGCTGTAGATTTCGATTGTGTTGCCGATATAAAACTTGTAGTTAAAGGGTTTACACTTTGGGGAATTTCTTTCATCGATTCCTTTTTAACTTGTACCGGTAATTCGTTCTTTACCGACAAATCTTCTGAATCGCTGTCGATAACAATGATGTCATCTTCGGGGTCAGGTTTGATTAGCGATGAACTAGAAAACGACGATTCGCCAAAATTGAGATGACACTGGTTTGCATTTAATAAAACGAAAACATCCGAATTTGTTTTTTCCTTTAACGAGGAAGATTCCGGTTCTTTCGATTGAGACTTTGAGTGTTCAGTATACGTCACTTTTCCATTTTCTGGTTTTATTGATTTAAAAAAGTTCCTGATTCCCTCTGAGAAAGCCATCTTCAAATTCTGCAGTACCAGAGACTTGTAGTTGTTATTTATGGTGATTCATTGGCCTGGAAGAAAATGTAATAATTTTAATAATCAAACAAATAAATTTCTCTCAATAAGGTGTTTAAAAGCAATCTCCCGGCTACCCAGGTGTATTTAACTTTTATTTTACTATAACCATACTTTTTAACTTTTCCTAAGTAAACATTATTTTTTAACCCTTATATGAGTATTTTAGTAAATTAGTGTTGTGTACATTATAATCTTTTCGAATAGTTTTTGCAGAAGTTCGAGTCGGTTTAAGCGTCCTCCGCCCAGAATTAATGTTGGGTTGAAGCATACTGAATCCCATGTTCAATCCAAGACGATTTTATTGCTACTTTTTTTTTAAAGCAATTATGTAGTGTTTGGAATCATTGGAATCAGGATGAAGTTTTTTATTCTTATATCTTTCCAAAATTTTAATTAGTATTTAAATAAAATATTTAG
>JAQIWE010000858.1:0-18603 GCA_034698565.1 Campodea plusiochaeta
AGGAAATATCTCGAGCCTGCCATTTTGAAAGCAGCAGAGAATCCTGGAGAAAATGGTTATTTTCAATAGCATCAATTTCATTATAATCACACCAACAAAGTTTTTTTTTTAATTCAGAAGAATTTTATTCGTTTTTATCAGTAAAAAATACAAATTAGAGTTATATTACGCTATATAATTATGCATGTTAAACGTCTGAGCCGTTGTTGTACTCTCGCCTTTTTTCCTCTGGCAAGATAAAATAGCATCTGTTGTGTGACCAGATTATTTAGGGATAAATATTATGAAATTTGTAAATTGAAATCTGTGAGGCGAAAATATGAAAATTTTGAGACAAAAATAAATATCTCCTCAAAATATGTAAGTGTAAAAACTTATACAAACAATCAGAAAATTAAATCGCTTTTACGGTGAATTCTAATAATTTTTTTGTAGCTATTTTCAACTCCCCTGCCTATTATTTTTTTTCCACTACATTTTCCATTCACTTCTATTCCTTTTCAACTCTCCCTACGTATTGTTAATGTTCTTCAGGTATTAGTGTTTTAATTGAGAGGTCGTCACACAGGTGGACTCGTTACTGGTTCACTCAAGCAAACACACTCATTCATTCAGTCACTCAGAAAATAAAAGTTTAAACACTTCGGAAGCAGCCATCCTCAGCTAGAACAGACACGATTTCACCTTTCATAATTTAGAGAAATTATAGAGATAGTCAGCTGTTTCTAATTCACTTCATCAAATTTAATGTCAACCATATTAAAATTCGCGTAACTTCAAAAGTTTAAACAAAGACTAATGAACACCATAAGAATAACATTAGGAAGTGTTTATATTCCTCTTTTTCATATTTCAATGTATGTGAATTCAAGGCTTGTTTCCTCAAGATTTTGTAAATAAGAAAGAATGAATAGGCAGAGATAAAAAGGAAATAAAAATAGAAATAGCAGATCAAATGAACGACTAATAAATTTAATGCCATCGTTATAGAACAAAAATATTCTTATTTAAAAAATAAATGAATTTATCAGCACACATTTGCTGCTATAAATTTGGCACCAAACATCTGCAACTATCATCAAGTGGACAAGTATTTTCCTTTCTTGTTATTGTAAAATCGTGATTAGTATTATTAGGCACACAGCAGTGCTATATTAATATTAATGGAATTTTCAATTAACATATTAAACATTTATTTATCTGTATTTGGTGGATAATCTCATTAATCTGTAAAATAAGTACTTTTGTTTCTTCTATATGATGCAATATATCTTTAAACGATTATATTACATTGTGAGAACAAAAATTCTGAAAGCTATGTATGTTTCCTTATGTGACAATTAAACGTCCTAAGGTATACTTAACAGTATGAAAGAATCTTTTAAATTTACCCAGTCTGTTCCACATATTGTATTTTATGTTCATGAGAACAACATAAGTCGGAATATTCATAAGTGTGTCGCATTTCCTTGCAAAACAATAATTTTATGTTCACGTTACAGATAAATTCTTATTCACAAATTGTAATAAATTGCCCTTTGTTTATTTTCATTTATGTAATAATAAAATATGCAAAAAGTAGCACAAGACGATCACTACTCCAGGTAATTAGTACATAAATTTTCATGTTGCAAAACTAATGAATGGCTTCTGGTATTTTTAAGAAATAATAACAATGTTTTAGTGTTTGATAGCGATTAACAATGTTTCAGTGCTTGTTTGATTGCGATAAGAGCTCGTTTTAAATATTAGAATTGTTTATACTTCTTAGAAAGATAAGAGTTTGTGTGAAGTCGTTTCATGGAATTATATATTTGTCACATCCGTTAAAATGAACTGACTGTAATATGGATTACATGTAATTTATAATTAACTCATTACGTACCGTTTATTATCAACAACTTCCTTTTCAGTTTTAATTCTGTCAAGTTACGAGAAACATTATTGGAAAAGTATTTTATAAAAGAAACTCAAGATGGTCTCCTACAATAGATCATAATAATCATACTCACATGATATCGGTTTGGAAATTTCAAATTGTGTTTTATTTCTGTTGTCGATTTTCATCACAGAACCTGCGAATTAATTATTAATCAATCATTTTATTCTTATTCAGTAAGACAATGTGGGCAACAAAAAAGTGTCTCTGATTTCAGGAAATAATTCTTTTCTCGGATATCTATTATGTTATTATTCCTTATCACTGGTAGTCTGATACATATAAAAATTAGAAATTCATGAACGTGAAACGGAAATATGGGGTTACTAAAATTTCCTTGTTTTTAGCACTTAAGTTTTAAAGAAGGAAGGAAGTTTTTTAATTTTGCGGAATGCAGCTTATTCATAATTCACACTCATAATAAAACTAACTTGAATCGTGTATAAGCTATATAATCTGTAAATGAAAGTGTTAAATTTCAATAGCTGTAATCTGTAAAGTAAAGTGTCGTATTTCAAAACATGCTGTGTAAAATACGTTAAATGATTGAATAATTTCCTTTAATTTCTTGAATATTGTATTACTTATGAGTCACGACTGTACAATTCCCCTCAAACTTCCGCGATCATGTTTAAAAGTATTGGGTAATAACTGAGAAACGCCTCCTTAGTACATTATGCTGCACAGAACATACAACTATGATTATTTCACACCATTATACATTAGTGTACTTCAGTAGGGCTGTCTACCGTCAAACTTACTCAACAAGATACCTTTGTACTATTTATTTTTAAAAATATATCAACTTATAAAATTCTCGAAATGTTCATCTAAATGTATAAATATATATATATTGCCTCATCACGCTGGATTTGAACCCGGGACCTTAAAAGCCATTTTTTTCAGCGTGGTGTATCATTTTCCTACACAGCTTATCCATTCCCTGGGATATCGAGTACAATAGAAAACAAAAAGTGTGAAATCGTGTGTTGGAAATCGATGCGCCCCGCTGAAAAAATACATATTTGACTTGGTACTAAACCACGGGGATTCCTTTTAAAAACCACATGAACCAAATAAACCGTTTGGCAACCCTTGTGATGAAAAAGAGTGAATTCTCTCACATAAAAGTTTTGTGTAGAGAACGGAAGATACTTTTATCACGGTCACGTTCAAAACAGAGTGTGCTATACTAGATTCTCTGTAGTTCCAACTTCCAAGACACTTCATGAATTTAACAGAAGCTTATTCATTTTTATTCAACGGTGATGTCAGACTGGATTCGTGAAATTATAAAGGGATTTTTTTATCTTATATATGAGATTTTAAATTATATTCTAACAGCTGTAGTTAAAATTATATTCCTTGAGGAAATTTGATATTTTAAAAAGTAGAATTAAAAAATTAGGCTAGGTAAAAATGCACTTTAGCGATTTTGGGTTTTTGAGATCTTGACCTCCCAGACTGGAGACTGACCTATCTGAGGATGGAGATTGATCAATCTGAGAATGGAGATTGACCTATCCGAGAATAGATATTGACCTATCAGAGAATGAAGATTGACCTACCCGAGAATGGATATTAATCTACCTGATGTAATAAATTAACCTAACTAAACCTTACCTAACCTAACTTGAAATAATAACCTAAGGAAATTGGAGAGGATGAAATAGTGTACTAGAATGAATAAGGGGTCTCGATTCTTCTGAACTCATTTCTGCAAAAACATTTGTAATATTAAGGAGGAAAGTACCTTTTATCGCTAAAGTGCATGTATACCAAAAATTAAAAGGGGAGCATAACCTATCAACAACGTACAGTTAAATCAACAATTTTTCGTTTTTTCTTCCACACATTTTCATAAAATGAATTATTGCTTTCGATAACAAGCAGAATTTTCTATCTCATTAGCAATGTTTGAAACCATTTCAGTTTCAACTAATCATTTTAGGAAAACAGATTTTTTTTTTTAATTGCAACTCCATATTTGCTGTTATTTGCACATCAATGAATATATATGAGTATTTTCTGATAAAGCAATGTTTTAATTAATTCATTACTCGCTTCACTAGATCGCAATCTGATGCATTAAATAAATTATTTTCAAAGTTTTTATAATACCCACTAACTAATTATATTAATTGTGTCCACCATGTATACCCCAGAATGCTGGACTTTGAAAGTTATTTTCTTCATGCTTAGATAATTATTACTTTCATATTGTATTTGAAATATAAATGAAATGATAACTCTCAGCAATAATCTCGTTGGATGTTACAGTCTGAATCTGATAAAGGTGTAAAGTATACCTGTAAGATCAGTTGATCACATTTTACATGAAGTGCACTAATATTTTCATTTGGAAATTTATTTATGTTATACTTCCACGAAATTCAATAGGAATAAGTGTTTAAAATTAAACAGCAGAAAGAGAAGTTTAAAGTTAAAAAAACATATACACATTATTTTGTAAGCGAAGTTTTTTTTAAAGGTGGGCCAATTTTGCAAACTTTGAAATGGTCAGCTTAATTAGAATCTGTAGAATTGCACAGTTCTAAATAAATTCTTAGATGAAAAAGAATATTGTTTATTTTCTCAGTTAACGAACACCCTATTATAACAAGCTATTACAAGCTTTCCCTCATTCGAAAATTCATTAAGACACTTTAATTTCCCCGTAACAAAGAGCGTCTAATTGAACCAACACCTTCTACGAGTGAGCAAAGTATCTACTCAGCAGCACAGTATATCTCACAGTGCATCTCCATTCAGCTGCCACTCTACTACTACTGTGTATTTATAGAGGATGGTGACAGGAATTGGATCGATTTCAACTTCCCTATAGGAGAAATATACTATCGCTAAGAAATAAAGTTATTGAAAACGAGATTCGAGACCTTCTGCAGGTGCAGTATAGGGACTGTTTGAAATTCCCATAGGCTCAAGTTTCGATTTGAGGATGTCGAAATAGAATAGGCATTTAAATATCGGTTGTTGAATTGAATATATTTTAGGCTACATTGTGATTTGAAATAAATCATTTTTAGAAACTCAGAAGGGGTACCGTTTTTTTTATTAAGATTTCAAGCCAAAATAATTTTGAAACTTTCAAATTTAAAGTACGGCAGACTGACGGAAACTTGCGTTATATAAATTTATTTTAAAGAACTATCGAAATTATATATCGTTATAGCGACACCCAAAGAGGAACCGAACGCCATACTTCTTTCCTCTGTTTTGAAATCCAAACTGAAGACAAATTTCCAGAAAATCAGAAATTCCAGAAACTATAAAAAAGCAAGAGATTGTATGAGTGTGGAAAAGCTGACAACACTTTTAAAAATAAATTCAAACTGTTTTCAGTTACAATATTCAGAAACCGTACCATATCAAAGTGGAATTTCCTATAATCTATAGTAGTTTATTGATATAATGCAGCAAGGTCTAAGTGACGCAATGCATATTTCCAAAGCAGGATGTTTCAATGAACCATTAGAATGCAACTGCAACAGGAAACATTCATGACACTTATTTTTATGTAACAACAATAATATTACATACTATACGGTTATGCTGCCGGCGATATCAAGTCAATTCCTGAATTTATTCTGTCTTCTAATATTCAGTTCAATATTCAAATTAATATTGTGAGATCTGTCAAAATTATATCTTTAAATACAATGGTAATTAACTCATAATACCTTTAATGACATTAGTTTTAAAATCTTTTAAAAATACTGTCAATAAATGGTAGGCTATACTCTGTATTCGATCTTATGAGCCCAAATCGATTACGGTACCTTTTTAAAATTGTTTTGACTGTAAACCCATTGTTGTCCACCTGTTTGGGTGGTTCGAATTCTCTATTTTCTATACAATTCGCAACTTGAACTAACTCAAATAATTTTAACATACTAACAAGGGATTATTAGTTGGTGGTTGTCAGAAACACCCTTGATGGGTTAATTGATTTAGGTTCTTAAGATCGAATACAGAGTATAATAAAACTCACATTACAATTTATTGTATTTTTGACGTATCCTCTTCACTTTCGAGTGGAATAATAGATAATAATTATATTTTTATTAATTTAAATAGTAGGTTAATATGGTTTTTCTCCATGTGTAAAAGCTTATGGTGTTTTATTATGCATTTATCTTAATCCAAACAATACAACCATAATTCCCAGGTTGAACATTACTTTTGGAGTCTATTGTTACTTTTTTGAAACATTACATTATTGTATTCTTATATACGCATAATAATGTGGAAAGTTTTGACAATTAAATCCTCGCAACAATCACAATGAAATCTGAATATTTAAAAAGTCATCTTTTCACTCAAACGTAATAAAACTAACGGATCTGTCCTTTGGTCTGTAGGTCACCCATGAGAATATATTACACATCAGGTTGCTCTGAGATTTATAATGACTTTTTCTCACGAAATTTTATTCATTGGGTCAAAGTATTATACATGTTTTTATCTTAAATTAAGTCGTTAGTTTTCCTCTCTGAATCAAAGAGTGAATTATTAGCGAGTTTCATAATTTTATTCCAAGTAATTTACGATACCACGATGTTTTCCAAAACCACGGAAAGCTATTACGCATATCATAGACGAAACGTAATTTAGAAAGTCAATTTCTTTCTTTTTCGTGTATTTTAAACGTGGTTTAGTGTTGATAGAAAAAGAAAAAGAAAAAAAAAAATCATAAAAATATATTTCAAAGTGTATGTTGTAGAGAAATAAATCAAAACAAAAATATTGTGAGTCGTTTTTCATGATGAAATAACTCATTTTGATGTATAGGATAGTTTATGATAACACAATCATAACTTCGTCTCCACCTCTTTTAAGTTTGAAACAAATTCTAATTCCAAAGTTCCACCGACAATGTTATCAGGAAAGCTGAGACTGTATTTTACTTTAGAAACTTCTCACATCTGTGCTAATACAAAACATGATATTGTAGGTTATGTAGCGAAGAACCAAAGAATAATGATCAAGTTTGAGAGGACAAAATATGGAAGAAATTTAAATTAAATACTTATTCAGTATTTAGTTCCTGAATTGTTAGGCTAGTTTAAACTATTTTATTCTTATAAGAAAATTCTTTCTGCAATAAAATATTCGAGTTTATTTTCATTTATTAATTGTACTTAGGAATTTTCATTTCAGTACGAAAGTCACATTTTCAAAACACTGCAAATTAAATCCTTCATGGAATAACGATATTAGGCCTATAAACCTATCTCTCAAACTTCATCACGAAATATCTCCAACACAATGTATAGTCACCATCACAAATAAAATCAATTCAATCCTGAGCTAGTTTGTTAACCACCATATGTTCTTTTAATTATCCTAGAGGCGAAGATGAGTTTCTGTATATATATATATCATCTCAGCAGCACCAGTCTGTTTTTAGACAAACTGAATGTGAAAATGTGAGAGTTATCAATCAACACTTCGTAAAATAACAAACACAAATAACAACAGCAGTTGGCTGGAGAAACTAAATGAACTTTACTACACAGAAAACAAATAGTGAAATTTAGAGTGACATGAAAATCAAGACAGTTACATCATTATTTTTCGTTAATATTATTAAGGAAATTATTTGGAATATTATTAACAATATTTTAAATAAGTAACAGCATTTTGCTAATGGAAGATTGATGCAAATACTTTTATAATAATTATATTGTCCATGAGGTCAAGAAGTTTTTAAAATCTATCTGGACAATCGAATGTTCCATGTCTGGTTTCATGAAACAATCTTGTACAAGTCAACGAAGGGAAGTATGATGGATACCGAAATTGAATCTGCTATGAGAACACTAAATAATATAATTTTAGAGAACAAAATATTTAGCTACGGTGATTTAAAGGTTTTATTTCAATTCTTGTTAATTATTATTATAATACGAAATAGGCTTAAAGAAACTCTCGAAATTTCATATTTTCTAACCATCCCGAAGCTGTGCAATTCTATATGTTACATCAAAGACCCAACTAACTAATTTCCATACAACTGGTATCTGGTACTGTTTGAAATAAAATAACATCTCTTGCAATCAAGATTTGTTACGAGACGTGTAATTTACAGTTCTCTTGTAACAATGTTTCACGCAACAATGCATTGTTAGGAGGAGTAATTACAGGAGTAAGCTGTATTGATTTTTATGAGAGTAAGTTGAGAGCTTTACACTGTTATAAATTGTGACATTAGTGCAACAGTCGGGTAGAGGTATTATAATTTACACAGCTGGCATAAATATTAATTTACAAAAATACCTTTCCTCGTATTACAAGTTTCTAGATATTAGAGTTTGTATATTATATTTATATACAATAAATGAGCAGCATATTTGATTTTAAATTTTTGTGTAGGTTGACAAGAACAGACTGACTTAAGAGTCGTCTATCGTCTGCAATTAAAAAAAAAAGAAAATGTACTTTTCTCGTCTTTAGTATTATTATTAATGAAAATAACGATATTTTAATTAAAATTTATCAGAATATATAATTGTTTTTATTAATATTTACACAAAAGATGCATAAAGTTCATTTTCTGAAAAATAAATTGTAACAATGAATCGATGTTTTTCCTGTCGGAAGCTGAACCTTGAAAACTGCAAGCTTGAAAACTAAAATATTCCTTACCTGATTTGTCTTTTTGCTTTCGATGGCTTGTATTTCCAAGTAATGAAAATGGAAGTCGATCTGGAAATAAACGAAACAAAAATTACAAAATTGTGAGAAAGTATACCTTAATGTAGAAATAAATCATTTATACAGGTGCGCATGCGTATAACACACAATGAGATGAATTATTTCGTAAGATGCAATTGAAAAGTTTAAATCAATGAGGCGAAAACTAAAACAAAGAAAAACGAAGCGGAACTGTTCCCACGATTTCTATAAAACAACATTTTTCATTAAGATTATTATGTTATGGTTTAAAGGACCGTAGGTAGGGAATGCTAATGGGGAAATGTTGGTGAAATATGATAATAGGAGCATAGTCTACATAATTATCTAGATTTTTGGAATCATATCGTCTCTTATTTTCTTCAAGACCTACTGGCATTCAAGTTAAAAATCACAGCATCAGAGGCAAAATGATTATCATTTTACTCCTTGAAATTGAAGATATAAATAATTATGATTTCATATTCCTTAAGCAAAGTACACAATGACCATACTAATATAATTTTCATAAAATATTATTAGTTTTAAAATTTGAATCATTGCGAGTAAAAAAAAAAACAGTTAATCCTTTGGGGGAAAAAAAAAAGATAATTTAAAAAGTAGGGATCATTCAACACAAATTCGATACAATGACATTTCAAATAATTGATTTGTATAGATTATATCGCATGCATGCAATTTAAATAATCGAACAATGCATTTAAATACCGTTTGAATCAAATGCACTATAAGCAGCACAACTAATCAGTGTTATATGAGAGAAAAGTTGTAGAAAGGTCTGGTGGAAATGTTTACATGATGTTTCAATCTCATAATAATAAAAATAACAACAGCAATAATTTGTAGTGATACGTGTGGAAAATCCATAAATGAAACAAAAATCTTTGTCAATATTTCAGCGAAGATTCTTCACTTTTATCAAGACGAATTAAAATATATACAATAGTTGAAATATAAATATAAACATCAAGTAGGCTACATAGTTTGTTAATTACACAAGTCCATTTTTTAAGATTGTAAGGATCAACTTTGTCGTTCATGGAGCCCTTCTTTCTTCATTGATAATAATAAAGATGATTTTTTGTTTCATTTATGGATTTTTCGCACGTATCATTACAAAACTTAAACAATAATGAATCTCTCAGAAGTAACAGTAATAACAATATATAATATTATCTGGAAACTTATATTTGCTTACAAGAGTGAAGAAATAACAACTACTGAACTAGGCCTATGAAGTTCGACTTTTTAATGCAGAAAATCACTACTGTATTATTTACAGTGAGAAGTTAATTTTTGTAGATGTTTCTGAAAAGTTAGAAGAAAAATATTTCGAGTTTTTCTTTTATGAACGTGGATTGATATTCATTTTTCTTTGCAGCGAGTAAACTTTTTGCTCCTCATCCATTTATACTACAGACGAGCCTACAAAACAAAATTATAATACCTATAATTAGAAATTAATAGCAATTATTCGAGCGACTAAACACTAAATAAATAAATATATTTTCAATATCATTCAAGCATGTTCAATATTTTTATTTTCTCCTTTCATTTTCTTTTAAATTAAAGCGGTTATTTTTCATTTCAAGTAAAGAATTCTAAAATGAGATTCTACATAACTGTAAACACAATTCATCATATAATTTGACGGTACTACGCATGCTTGGCTGAATTGACGAGCGGAAAATTATAGAAAAGAAAAACTAAAATTTCGTTATAACAGGAAATAAAATATATTTTCGTAAAAGGGTTATAAATTTGTAAGTAGCTCATGCATTATTCTGTTTTATATTTTGTGCAAAATTTCGTTCCCCAGCGTAATGTTAGAATAAAGTACATAAGTACTCCCTTGCTCAAAAAATATGTAATTATGTTTCTAACGACGACGTAAATATAATGATTTTTTGATTTTCACTTATCGTTATTGTCGGCGTCTGATCAGTCATTCTTAATAAATATTATAATTTATAAACTCGAACATTTACATTGACCTGCTCCGTGGGGTACACCACTTCATAAAAATATGTACACCGGATTTCGGTGTTCAGTGATGTTCATGCGGTGTTCACCAAAAAATTTGTTCCTCGATGTTCATGAATGGTTCGTTCACCCCTCGACTTGCTCTTTAAATTTCAAGCATTTTTTAATTAAAATAAAAAAATACTTCATAATAGGTCCGCAATACCCAATATTGAAGGTTTATGGGAATAATTTCGTAAGTTTCAAACTTAATACAGTAATATTTTTAAAAATAAAGTCTTATAAAGTTAATATTAATCTAACAAAATAATGCTTCATTCTGAACTCAAGGCCTTTCATACAAAGGGGACTATCAACTATTATTTAATCAAACATTCGATACAATTTTTATTGAGTTCGCTTTCGCAAATTTATATTGAAGCTTTTGTATATTTTATATAATTATAAATTATTCACGAACGATATTGAAGTGCCTAAAAGGATCCGAAGATGTACAATATTCCTTTCTCGTATGCTATGATCTATGGATTCTCGTTTAAAACTTTGGGAAGTGTAATTCCAATGAATCAAAGCAGGCAAGCGAAAGTGTTTTTCTTGTTATGTATAACGCACTTATTAGCTACAGAACTGGATGTACCCTCCACTTGGTTTCCACCTGTCAAATATGGATTTTGTAAGTAGGCATATAATATTACAGCAAGTATCGTTTTTAAATGTATTTCTCAGTTTACAAGATTTTAAACCTTTTTATTTATCCACTTTTAATGATTTTTTATCTGGAGATGAAGTTGTAAAAAGCTGAAATTCATGTTACCCAGGTTGTTATATTTTAATTATAATGTTGACCAAATCCAGACACAAAACATGCTATTATAAAATAGCCTTTATAAAGGAAATCCGAAATTACGAAAAAACTGATAGTTTTTTTTAGTTTACAAGGATTATGAACAGTTTTCAGAGCCTTCTACTCGAGGGAAGGTCATTATACATTATTAGTAAAAACATGTAGCCTAAACGAGTCTACGACACGGACAAGATGGCAAATAAAAATGATCTGGAGATTGACCTACCAAGACAGGAGAATAACCTATCCAAGTCAGGAGATTGACCTACAATGTATCTGGAACTGGATATTGATGTATCCGAGACAGGTGGAGGTTAGCCTATCCAGGCAGGAAGCTAAGCTAACTAAACCTGACCTTACACTCTCAAGAAAGCATAACTTATTTTTATTTTTAGAGTTCATTTTTTTCCGCTATCTTGCCCGTGTGGACATTTCCATGTGAGTAACCATCGACATTTGAAACAGAATACTCGGTAGTATTCAATTTTAAAGCTAATATTATCACCATAGGGCATTTACTTAATAGCCTACATTCCTCAACTACTCATAGGCTTATAGACTTTAGTGATGCTTCTTGTTCTGTCAAAGATCTATGATTCAGTGACTCAAATGAAGACCTTTGAAACATTTCTGATGATCTGACGTTCAATTATTTATTTTAATTGTAATTATTCGTGGTTTATTTTTCAGGTACTGTACTCCTGTTGTCCGTACTCATAGGTAACTCTGCTAAGATTGCTACAATGGCGAATGTCACACAGTATCTTGTCCTGTCAATATGGTGCAATCTTTTCGTCGTTCATTACATACTTGGTATTGGATATTACTCTGATAGAGTTAATCAGGTTTTTGGTGAGTCAAATCATATAAAACATAATTGATTCAATTGTTATTATGTGGCATCTGTCAATTTACTATATGTAAACAGAGTTTCTAAAGCTCACCCAAATATTTTATTACCTAATAATAATAAATATTTTATTACCAAACTATTTTATTACAGAAACTTCTAGCCTTAGAAACACTATTAGAGTATGTAAAAATAAACAAATATAATAATTAGGCCTATTTGCCCTTCTCTGCACGCTTTAAAAATAACTATCCAGTCGACTAGTTTCAGAGCATTACACTTTGTACCCTCCATCATCAGGGGAAAAAAAGTCGATTATGATACACATTTAAAATTATTCGGACCCTTTGTAAGACCTTAAAAATAATAAAAGATATAGTCAAGATCTATTTATTTTAAGTTTCAGAAAAAATTCTTCACTTTATAAACTACATTTTACAAACCGTAATAGGTCCACAGCAGTATTTCAAATTTCCATTACCGGTATATGTAAAAATACTTTTAAAAAAAGTGTAAACTAACTAATCAAATCAACTGAACGCTTGGTATGTTTAATGAATGTTTTATTTTTTCTTTCAGATAATTCGTTAGCACTTGATTCTGTGAAGTATTTAAATTCCAACTGTCCAACTTTCAATAAGATCGGTTTAGAACTTCAAGAAGCTGTTAAAGTACTACAGGCTACATATCCGCAAGGAAACACTATGATCATGATTATACCTCCACTTTTAATCCACGGTAAGAAAATTACATCACAAAGAATTCGTAATTAACATAGGCATTATTATTCGGAATGACCAGAAATATTTAGAATGGCTCTGGGTAAAAATGTACTTTAGCGATTTTGGGTTTTTGAGATCTTGACCTCCCAGACTGGAGATTGACCTATCTGAGAATGGAGATTGACCTATCTGAGAATGGAGATTGACCTATCTGAGAATGGAGGTTGACCTATCTGAGAATGGAGGTTGACCTATTTGACCTGCAGTCTCATACTCAAATATAATACTGTAATGTTGCGCATATAGTTCCGAAACTGTGAATCAAAATAATTTTAAAATTATAACTTGTAATCTTCTATATGAACATTACATAATAAAATTACAAATTTATTTTTTTAAAGTCTCCATAAAAATTTCTTTGCGTCTACATAATTATCAACTTCAATATTTCCGTATTTTTTTATATAAAACTTTGTGATTAACTGATTACAATTTATCAATTTACTAAGAAAGAAAATGGAATTTGGATAACTTAATTTTAAATTTGATGTAAAATAGTCTGTAATAAAAATTGAAATCTGTAATATCTGTTTCAGGATTGTTGAGTGTTTTATTGTTGAGACATTACCATCAGGCTGTACAGTATTGTGAAAAACTGGCTGTTTTCATGTACCTATCCATTCCAATTTACGCCGGATGGATTGTAAAAGCAACTGAGAATGAACGTTTGAAAGAACTCTGTATTCCTGAATTAAGTATCGTTATTAGTGTTGTAGGACCTTTCCTCAATACTCTCATGTTCATCGTACACGAGAAAGAAACTCCTGCTTATCCATTGGAATTGGCATTTCCTATGGCACAATTCAGAACAATTTTAGTAGAAAACGGAGTGATATTCGTTGCTAAATATTACTACTACCTCACCAAGTTAACGCTCAAACATGCTCTGTTTGCAAATAATACTCTATCAGCCTTGAGAGTATATTTCTTCATTCGATTTGTACTTAATTGTAGTCAATTACCATACAATATGTTCGCATCTGCTTCTCCATGGATTGTATTATTAGCAACATGTTGTCAAGATGCTATGTGTGCTCTATCCAGTACTGCAATAATAGCAGACGCTGTAAGATACGGTAACAAGTTCCTCATATCACCACTCCAACAACTTACATTCGATCAGAGAATTGAAAATACAGCTTTATCATTCCTCCCTGCAGCTTATCTCATTCTTACTCTAGTCAACATTTACACTGAGGAAGCATTACTTAACAATACAATCACAATGATTACCATCTTTTCATTTCTCTTTCTATGTCATATTAACTTTATGAATGCTGCAGCTTGGAGAAATGCTTGTAATGTCACACTCGTACCTAAGAGATCAAGCTACTTGAGACATTTTGGTGCATTCAGTTACATCTTTGGAATTATCGTCTATCTCATGGATAACAATATCAACTTCAATGGGAACTTTACCTATCTTATCAATTTCGTATGGATGCATTGCTTTATCAATCTTACTGCATTCTTAACTGCTGGATCTAGACTCATGTACATCTTTTATAAGAGCCACAGAAGACCAAATCAATTAGGACCAAATCCACGAAGACTCAATTACATCATACATTTATTCCTGGAAGCTGGTTTTGGTTTAACTTTAATCGGAATGACGTACACACAATCAGTAGAAGAAGGATATTACATGAGAATGGCTTTAGCTACAACCAATGTATACTGCACTCTTGTGCAGAAATGGTATTATCTCTTTTACTTGGATAGAGAAGCACCACCAGAAATAATTACAAGGCCTTGTGGACATTTCTTTCATTGTCACTGCCGTTCTGAATGGGTACTCTCAGAAAGCACTTGTCTTAAATACCATGCGAACATAATGGACACGGAAACACAAAAAAGAGAAGAAATCATAGTTAGAGAAATATGTATGGGAAATGGATTGCCAATTGTAGTAAAATCAATGATGCAGACTGGCAGAGTTCGATCAATTGCTACAGCTATGAGTAAAGTGGACTCTTCAATGCCATTCTTCGCTAAGTCAATGTCAGATATAGCTAAATCAGAAGGAGTAACAGATTCATTATCTGTACAGACAGATCTAAACGAGTGGTTACAATGTAAAACACCCAGAGATAGTGAAACAGATGATGGAGGAAGAGATACAGAATCAGTTGTATCTTATGATGGAAGTGAATGTTCAAAACAATATGCTCCAGCTCTTCAAACAGTTCAGTTTGAAGATATAGGTCTCGTACAAGAAAATGCTATTGTGGATTCGGAATCAGATTATGCTGACTCTGTAGAACAAGAAGAAGAAACTGTACCTGATGACAATCAAGATCACAAACTACCACTTCAACCTGCTTGCTAATTTCAAATCTTTTAATAAAGGAATATTTTTTAACTAAATTATATAGTATTATTTATAAATAAAACGTGATGAATCATTGTAGATTATCGCATTATTTGGAATGGTATTTATCAAATGTTTCCGCAATTTAGGACTTGTAATATGATAAAAGTGTGTTCATTCAATCCAATAACGCAAGAGAGAGATTGACCTATCCAATCAGAAAATTAAGCTAACAAAACTTAAAAGTATATTACCTAAATTTTAAAAGCACTTCAAATTATTATATGCAAATTTTTATACACTAATTTTAGGTGAATGATCTAATAGCTACTGCAAATGATACGACTGATACCGTATTGTCATCCAGTTTCCTGTAGTTCTATGATACGATACCCTTTTGGTAACTAATGTAATTCAAGTGAATGCTGGATTATGTTACTCATAATACAATGTGTGATATATAAATAATACATAATACAATACTGTCACTCCATTTTCAGTATGAAATCAAAAAACAAAATTTGACTTTTAAATGCTGATCGATCGAAAATGTTCACCAACGGAGAACAGAATCTACTGCAGTCGATTCTATAATAATAGTTCCGAACATTTTTAATATAGAAGCTACTCAGATTGTGATAGGCTAACTCTACTAAAGATCCTTATTTTCCAGAGCAATATTTCAGAGTTAGCCTAAGTTATCGTGAGCACATACGATCATACCAATACTTTTCTTTTGGTCTTGTGGAAATATATAGTGTATCTAAGTTAATGATTCATATGTTTCCTAACAAGAATAAAATTAACGTATATATAGATCAATTTATAAATACGTTAGGTGTAGGTCTATTAGCATATAAATTATAACACACTGAAAGAATTTCATAAAATTCTGTAACTGGAAAACAACAATTAAACCACAATCTAAAAATTCGCGCTATCGATTTAACAAGCAAATTGCAAGCACTAGACACAAAATCATTCGTTCTTATTCTAAACCAAAATGAATGATAGAACTATAGGTATAAAACTATAAATGATGTTGACTAACACTAATCTTGAGTACTCATTTAAAAGTGTAAAAGTAATGGACTTACCCTTGTGGGAACTTTGGCAGTGAGAACAAAAAGCCTACAGGGGCTGAAAACCTGCAATGAGAAAAGTGATCAATAAATAATTAATGACAGAGAGGATTCATCATCATTATAAAAAGTGCAAAGAATATACGAGTTACGAGAAAAAGCAAAATACGCAATAAAGGTTTTAAAAAAGAACTTTTCAAAGTGGTTTATTTTGAATTCTTTATTCGAGTATGGAGGTAGGATAAAACATTTCATGTTTAGAGTAGGCTACCGAGGATTCAATATAAACTTGTACAGAAAGGCGACCATTTATTTGTGTCTGTCCTACATAAATACTCTACAGGAGAGTATTTAACGTTGACATATAATTTATTAAATTAGGATCTTCAACATAACTAAGAGTCTTCTATTCTTATTTCAGATGGACAGTGAACTTTAAAGACTCATCAGTTTATCTGAGTAATTACCATCAGGTCAATAAGTGATAAGCAACCATCAAACAGGTCAAAGTCGATTCTTACTGGAGGAAGAAACTAGTCTGAACAGAATAATTTGAATGAAATACTCCAAAATTGAGGGAGAGGGATACAAGATCAGTAAAAAATAACTCAATTAAATTTGTTTATTATAATTATATAGAGTTCCACCGAACGTTACCAATTTCAATAAGGTTCATACAGTCATGTAGTAGGTGACAAGTTACAAATTTTAATGATAGTCACTTGGATAAAAGTCAGCACAATTGAAATATTAACAAAAGGCTTTTAAATATTTTTATTGTACAAGTTACTTATTTATGCTAGTACCGTTTCGAATGCATTTCCTCATTTATTGTTCCGCTGTTCTTTAATAATAATAATACGTGTTGATTTCACGGTTTCTGGAATGTTAATCTACTTGACAACTTCATGATTATAAAATAATGTGAGATGGTGGTACTCCCAAATTTTATTTATGAACAACTGGAAAGAAAACGAGTAAAAGTATTACGGTATTTTGGAAGCAACAGGAAATAATGAAACACATGATTGACGTGGATGATAATATTTGCGAATATCATTTATTGTTGAGGAATTATTCTTTGACGCGCATCTCCTCATAAGAGGGCATCATTCAATAGCCTGATGAGAGAGTTCAGACATTCGAAAAATCCAAAATTCTCAATTATGAAGTGATTAGAACAGTCTATAGAAATGTTCTAATTTTAATATTTTATTAGGGTGAAGTCTAAAGCGTTTAAAAAAAACGTTCGATCTCAAGTTCTAGAAAATTCTGATCACTTCTTCTGGATTCAAATTCTCATTTTCCCTTTCACGTTAGGCACACAGTGAGTCCTTTATTACTAAATCCTGCCCATAGTAATTTTATCAGTAGGCCTAACTGTTATAAATACGTTAACAGGTCTAGACGCCTAGTTCAATCTTATATTAAATACTGACTGTGGCCATCAAGTTCATCTATTTTTTCATAACAAGTTTATATATTGTGTTAGGTCGTGAGGTTTATTTTCGTGATTAACGTAAAGGTCACTGAACCTTAACGGAAGGATAAGAATAAATTTTTACGGAAACATTAAAATTACTGAATGGAACTTCCAATTTGTTTTACAGTATGTATTTTCACTTCAAATGACATCATGTTATGAAATTAATTTTATAAACAATACAACGACATGTCATTATAATGTCATTAACTGCTATTATATTATTATGCATCATCCTTTACAATAATAGACAACAGGAAGCTATTTAGCATTCAATACGAAGTCGTTGTACGGTGGAATATAAACATTAACAAAACTGAGCTTTTGTTGAATTTAAATGCGGAATCGTTCTTTTATTTAAAGTGCAATGTACTTATTTAAAGTTTAGTCATTTCCATTTTAAATGAGACTCTATTAGGCTATACGCTATACAGATTAAAGGGTTACCTGCAGCTGCAGATAATGAATTTCCGGTTTTCTGTGATTTTCTTGTACCTTATATCATTAGAGAATTTTTCTAAAATGTTTGACAAAACGGATCAAGAGATATTTCTGTTTATATAGTCGATAGATTTTCCACAAGGTATCACAAATCGACCTGCTTAATTTCGC
>JAQIWE010000859.1:0-18599 GCA_034698565.1 Campodea plusiochaeta
AAACTCGATTTAATATTTGTCATCTTTAATGCCTTCGAATATATATATTTCCTATAGATACAATTTTTCTTTTTCACATTTCAACAATGTTTCTAACCAAAATTTTCCTCTTTGGAAATTTCCTTCAAAATGTAACAAATATACGTAAATGTTGTTAACAATAAACAAAGCAATTTCAATTATTTTTTTACAACAGGTACTCTAAATTACATTATTGTGCCGTTAAACGAGGAACGTACCAATAACCAACTGCATATACAATAATTTATAAAAATGAAAGACTCAAAAGGAATTATTTACAATAAATTTCTGGTCCTTTACTTTCATACGAGGATCATCTGTAAGTTCTCTGGCATGAGTTCGAAATTTAACAACTTATAATAATATTAGTTTCATACGGTGATTTTAATTATGACTATGGTGATGATTTTGTATTGTTGCATCTTATCTGTAGCATGCTATTTACATGTTGATATAGTCTTTTTTTTTCACAGAGTGGTGTTGGCGAAATTTACTGCATTTTCCAAGTACTTTTATTTTGTAGAAAAGTGTCTTATATATTATCTCATTGCTATTTTTCCATTTAAAAGCTCAAACTTTTCTGGGTTTTCTGTAATCTCGAACAAAATTATAGTTACCTGTAGATTACCTTTCTTTGAAATTATTGCATTTACAGTTCTATAACACTATATCATAACTTCAGTCCCTCAAACTCAGAAACATTAATTATGCCGCAGCTATAGTACCAGATTCCCTATAGTTGCATTTTTTAAGTTCGTCATATCATAACATTGAAATTTCACCATCAGTCTAACTGATCATCCCGTTTGTACATTTTTTTTACATACCTCGTTTTACGTCAGAGAACTTTTGAGAACCCTCGTTCAATGTCATAATAATGTATGCAGCTCTTCCCTTTTTATTATTATTGCCCATCTACATGATGTAGCCCGGTTTGGTTTTCCAATTAAGCCCAACATGCATAGATCAAAATATATTACACGTATTTTAGTAGCACCTAATAATTGTGATGTTTGTAGATTATAATTATATGGATTATGTTTTCGAGACCCTAGAAATAATGAAAAAAGAATCAGTAATTCGGAACGGTGTTATTGCAATATTGTATAAGCTTACAGCAGGGATTACATAATTATACATATTTTTATTTTCAGAATCTAAGCTACTGTTTGTGTTTCTACGTACACGACTGCAGAACTTCTTAATGATTTCTTTCCGTATAAAGTGGAGTGTATCACAATGAAAATTAGTAAAAACAAAGTTTTTCACTAATTATAAGTTTGTAACTATAATTTTCAATTATTTCGAGGGTCTGTGCAACATGTTTTGACAACATATTTGACACATCAACAATACTTTAAAAAATCGTCTGGAGCTACCCTCGGATTTGTTCAATTTAAAAAGAACTCTAGCAAATTAAAAATACAAATCCAAAACATACAATGTAATTACAAAAATATGTTTTAAACAAAGAACATTTGTAATTTAAATAAGTACTCCTATGAACAAACCTTCAAATAAGTTCATTTTATCTCTTTGACATTATATTGTATCAAATTAACCCATCTTTATACACAAATTGAACAGAGTTGGTGTATAAGTACTTGTCAAATTAAATATTAACTAAAAAAAATTGAGGAATTGTTGAGCAGCTCTTCAGCAGTTTAGAGCAGCTTTTTAAAATAAAATGTCTACAATATTCTCTTTCGCTGTGAAATCAGCTCAATTATTAAGGTAGTTTCACACTTGCAATCTTATTTTACTTATCTTTCAGACTTAAAAATAAATTATAAACTATAAAATTAATTTACTGTATTTACATTTCTCATAAAGTTAATAACGCTATTAGTATACTTTTTATACCAATAGTGTTTTATATGAACTGTTCGTTTTCTTCTCTGGAAACTTCAATCGTAGAAATGGAAAACAGACTGTAAAAATTAAATTGTGATCACTCTTATCTTATAAAATATCATCATAATAATTATAATCCTTGGAAAAAACTGAACAGTGACCAATATGTCACTTTATATTCATACATCTTCAAATACTATACTATTGAAATCTGCCTGTACTCTTAAAATAAGATTATATTTTCTGTTCATTTGTTAGTACGACTCAATTTATTTTAATTTGTGTAACAATATTTTGAGCCATTTCTGATACCATAATACTGCAAGTGTGAGAAAATCTTGAAAGTATCATAGTTATATTATGAACATTTTTCAATAAATAATGTTGTACGAAATTGTCATGATTATTATTTTGTTCTACCTTTACACAAAAATGGATGGTTGAGAAAATGGAGCGTTGGAAGTTGGTCTGATGGGTGAAGTTCTTAAGCGGACATCTTGTTGAAGTTCACCTACTCCATTTGCCTTTAAACGACGTTGGGCTTCCATTGATGCACGAAGAAGCTTGCGTTTCTAGAATGAAAAGAAAGAAATTTGTTTTATAGTCGCTACAATCATAATGTAGTGAGTATTGGCAACTCTATAGATAACACAGTTCAGATCTTGTCAGAGTAATGTTTGTTTGCCATAATATTCTTTGTATACCACATAACATTGCTGCTCAGAAATAATTTAACTTTCATAATTATAATTATTAATACTGGAGTAGTTGGTACAATATGAAACGTGAATATAGTTTCAGTTGTGAAATTTATAATTTCTGTACTGTTAATGTTACCTGCACTTAGTAGAATGATCAGAGGAAACTATACGAGACCCAGAAAACTAAGAATTTTCCAGCAGTACCAATAAATTATTAAATATAGATTTCCCTTAGAGTAACATATAAATGCCAAAATATATTGTTACGAATCGATTCGTGCTCGCAAAAATCTTTCACTTTTTGCTAAATCAGTTTGGATAACGAAAATATTATGAGTCCAAGAATAAAATAATGTAAATACAGTTTCAGTTAAAAGTTAATTATGCTTGGCACAGAAACTTCAGCTAAAATTATCTAAATAAACAATAGCATGAATAAATCTCTAAAATGTAATGTTCATCTTGCTACATTTCTAACGCCGGTTTCTGTCAGTAGCAAATGTTACATTGTAGAAAACACATATAATATAAACATTCTACACGAAAAACAGAATGTTCACAGTAAAATACATCATAACCGAATAGTTATCAGATTATACACAAGAACCGTTCATGCCTAATGTAGCATAACTCATAACTTTCACACAGCAAATGTAACGCCAGATTCGTTTGTCACATTACCGAGTACAGCAGATATGACGTTTTAGTTTTTATTTACTGCAATTCAAGTAAGCTCTAATGATTTATATTCCCGTTTATACCAATGCAGCGCGGTTTACTGTACTTTACATTGGAATAAGCGAGAATCCAAAGCTGTATACTAAATAGCAATTACGTTAATGCGGTATAATATACCCTCCAATGAATGGTCAGAATTTTATGGGAGAAGGGATAAAATAGATGCGACGAGAATGAAATTATTCCGACGGTTATTTATGACTGTTTTCAGTTATTTCAGGATTGGCGTATAAGTTTACAGTGTATAGCAAAATGTCTCGAATTTTGTAATTAAAATAAATGCGGTTGAAAAATTTCTAAAGAGCATAGCCCTTATGATGTCATTCAATTTCTTTTTCAGCTCAAAACTGGTGAATCACAAGTAGTACTCATTCTTTTTCTAAACATCATTACATTAAAAGCATTGCTATTATGTATTTTTTTAAATTACTTGGTTTAACTTATCTCTGCCCAAAAGCAGGTTATTAAAAATATTGCATAGATTAAGAAAAAAAAGATAATCGTAGCATGGTAATATAGATTAAAGTCAAATGCTTGAAAAAATGGGAAATAATAAGTCGAAAATACATTGTTCGGTTTAACTATAATGTATTTTAATTGTTAATAACGGTCTGAAATTGTGTTATTTATATATAAAAAATGAAGTTTATGAAACGCTAAATGCACTGATTTAAGAAAATCATGCATCACTGAGAAAATTAATAGAACAACGAACTTTACTTAACCTTCTTAACACTTGAACAGACCCTAATCTCCTTCTAAACTATACAAGTCCAATGTATAGTGCAAGGAGGTGTAACTTTCTAACCCTAACGTCAACAATAAGAACCACTTCATCTACCACTAGAAACACAAAGAACCCAGCAGAAAGTGGGTTTAATCTGTCCTCCAAGTTAAGCTACTATATATATGGTACTGTTCATGTGTAACTATCTCGTAAGTTTTTGATTAACTTGTAGAAAGTGCTTAGTTCTTCAAGTTAAATGGTGTTATGTCAGCATGTGAATGTTGTTTTTGGAAATATCGTTCTCCAAGTCTATTTGACTGCTTTTACTGAATTGACAAAGTTTGTTTCGAAAACGTTGATAGCATCAGTTTTAAATTCGTTGATTCATTGATTTTTAATTCTGCATAAATAATAAAATGAATGCAACAGCAGTAGGTTTTCTGCTAAACCGAAAATAATGGAGTACCCTTTAAACATTTTACCTTTAATAGTGAAGGTCTCTCTTCAGTATTGTTAAGTTGCTGGTATAAAGTACAAAAGTTTGACAATTATTTTTAATTTAAACTTTCTAACTTGTTAGTAAATTATTATTCTGCGAAAGTCATTTGTATGAAATTTAAAGATGAGAAGCCCGTCAGTTATATTGTTTCCATTTATCCAAAAGAGATAATTAATTCACTAGTTTGAAGATGTTCGAAATTAGTTTCACTGCACTCAATGATTTGGCTATCAAACATTTGATGGTGCTAATCACCTATTGAAATCTCCTATATAGGATACTGTAATCCAATTTAAAATTACATGTACACCATAACAATATTATAACATTTCTGTGTATCTCTAATTCAAAAATGTAATAATGATTTTATCCAGAATGCTACCCAACTAAATTATTACCAAAACTATTATTCTGCAGGAATCTTTAAAGTGATGTACAGACCTATTATATACCATCAAGATGTCCTTTACACTTTAGTGTAATAATATAATCATACAATGTAATTCCACAAGAGTACATAACTGCAACTGCGTGAATAGGAAAATACAGTCAAATTGAGCATCTCCTCCATTGAACCAACAACTGACGAACTCCATTTAACTGACGTACAGTCCAGTACAACTTTCCCATTCAAATACTCCTAGCTTCTATTCATCCATCCTATTACCCAGATCCAAGATTCATCATTCATTCATTCTGAAACTTTAATACAAAACCTATCCTATACGGTTGTATTATGGTAATTACAGGTGCAAATCCGGGGATTTATCTCAGCAGTAGAAGCTAAAATATTTCAAAGAAATCCCAAAGTCACAGAAGGCATGTCTCTTTTGCTCTCTTGTCATTTTGAATGTATTGTGAAAGCTTGTCAACTTCTTCATTAGCGGAAAAGGTGGAAATTATTACTTCATGAAATTCAAAGGAGTCAAGTTTGAAGAACGGGATTTGGTAAATTTGAAAGCTTTTGAAATAATGGTTAAAAAGTTTGAAGTTTTGTTTCATAATTATGCTATTTGCATTTAGAGTTTAATATTCAATGGGGTACTCTTTTTAGTTTGTGTGTTTAAAGTGAGTGAACCGTTAATGTCATCCAATTTTATACATACAAATAAGTGATCAGAATTTTTTAAATCGGAATTATTTACCTTACACAAATTAACTAAATGCCTGTCCACACTGTATAAAATTTAAAATATATCAAGGCTTATCAATTTCTTTTACATGTGTATTTGACTCTATTTTTGCCTTTAAAAAGTTTACCAGTTTACGCTAGCTGTTCAAGCAACTTTTAAAATACTTCCACTTGTTACTTAAAACCAATATTCTGAATTAATTGTTTTTCAGCGCTTTAGAACTTTTGTGTTATAAAGTTGAAATAACGTAATTGTGAAAGAAGAAGAAAATGAGACAACAAGAACCCAAGATAATTCAACCTCCGATCGTCAGCTGACTCCGCTCTCCATTTATTGAAACTTTGTCAAGTTTCTGTTCGTAGTTATTAACTTATATTATCTTCTATTAATGATATTATTTTACTACTCGGATTTACTATTTCATTGCCTCAAATAAAACTCGGGACTTGACGGGAAACCTTTTTACTCCTTAATATCCACTGTTCAACCTACCTACTTTCTCGAAAAGTACACTTATCTCTCTGATTCTCTCTCAGTAAAAGCAACTTTTTCCTTTTCTCTCGACTGTTCCAAGTCAGATCATCCCTATCAAGGTCAACTGCTACTCAACCTTTTGGATTCAGCTGATCATACGGGGTGTTCTCGTAAAGATTCCACATGATACTTCGCTTAAGAACTCTTTTCTAACTCAGAAAGAAGTGAGATCGTGACATGTAAGAGGTAGAAAATGTTCAAGGTCTTAGAATTGGTTCAGTCCATATAATTGGAATGGACATCTAGTGAGTGGTGTTTGGAATAAGAAATTTCGTAGGGATATTATGTTAATTATAATTTTGTCAATAAGTGGCTTTTGGAGTTTTTTTTTTTTTTTTTTTCAGAAAGTAGTCTGATAACTACAATAAAATTTCATTAAAGAAACTTTAATGAAATAAATTTAAGAAATTTATTTTTATAATTATGTCCCATAGATATATATTTTTATCAAAATCTTGTAATGATGATTATTCGTATTGTATAATTAAACTGAATACTTAAAGATGTACATTCTAACATGATAAATGAAATCTAAAGGAAAAATAACTAATGAAGAAAAATCAACATTTAGTCTCATGCTGTTTCGTTTGGTATGATCAAGTTTTTCCTATAACATTGAAACTGTTTAAACATGATTTCAATTTTCAAAAATCGCTAATTCAAAGAGCAAATAAATAAATACGTGAAAATATGCCACCAAACCCAATTCACTAAGGTCTCTTTTCAAGTAAATATGAACTTGATTTATCTGAGAGGTATGGCTTGTAAATTATGTCTATACTAAATACGTGTGTACTACAGTATAAGAATATTATGTTGAAATTCAAATCAGCACTATAAAAAGCTGAATAATCGGGAAAAAATCATTCTTGGGGAGGATTCCAAAGTTACAGTGAAGAACATATAATTATTTAATTTTCACTTTCAATGAAAAAAACTACAATTCACACGACTTAATGGAATAGTAATAACATATAACTGAAGTTCATTTAACTGACATATATAAAAAATCCTTTCTTGAAAATTCGATAATTTTTCTGATTTAACGAGAATTACAATCCTCTATTTTCTATGAGATCTCGTGAATTTGTAATGGTGGTCGACTAAATCAAACAGTTGGTTTTTCCCATTAAATCAACAATCAGAATTCTTCAAATCAATCAATCGATTAATAGATTTTGCCTTTCCACAAACACGCAAACTTTTTTTGAATGTAGATTGTGTTTCAACTCTTTGCTTTTTTGCATTGACGTCACATACTTTCGTTGCTTGGCATCACGAGAATTCATTTTCATGTTTTAAAGAGACTTTTTTTTTAGAAAGGGGATATTCTTTTGTGTCAAAGAGTTTCATGGTTTGCTTCATTTAAAACTCAAAATTACTTAAAGTAATGATATTGTTTTCAGTTATGTTAGGCAAACTCACATTAAAACAGTGGAAAAAAATTATAACTAATTGAAAATATATCAACAAACCTTTTAAAATTTTACTTCCATCAATTAGTATTTGAAATTTCCACTATGAAAGTTCCAAACATCCATAAAAGTAGTACTGTATTTCTGTATGGATACATTACTGAGATTGCTGGATGTGTGAAAACTTCCAGAAAAATAGTAATGCTGAGACTTGATTTAACTACACATACTTCGTATCAAAGAGACCAGAAGTGAATTTTCAAGAGTGTTCAATTCTGATGATATAATTGGTAAATTCATAACTGAAACAAATTATTCGTCGATACTTCAGCTAGCGAGTTTCCCATTTTTATAATTTCCACACAGAATTGTCAAAGTAGTAAGAAAAGTTTGAAATCACTTTTCATTTAAGGTTGTACTATTAATAGACTGGAATTGAACTTGTAACATGAATGTTCCCAAAGAAACACAGCAGTTAAGCTTTCATTCATTTTAAAAAAAAGTGTCAAGGAAAAACGCATAATGATTTCTGAATTTATATTTTACTACTCTATAGTCACATATTACTGCAGAAATTATTCGAACTTCTATTAATAAAATCTCAAAACACCGAGCAACAAAACCTGCATCCCTTTTTCTAAAAGCTCTCCAACCTTCACCTGTCTCTACAACATCCTACAAACACTTGCGAAACATAGAATGAAATGTTTAAAAAAGCAATTATAAGTTCCCCGGTCTTTTCTACCCACAAATACCATAGCACTTAATCAGAGCATAATTTCAGAGCAGCAAAAAACCCTTTTAAGTCCAGCCTCGAAGAAGGAGAAAAAAATCATGTTTGAAATGACCCTCAAAAGGACAAAAGAGAGGTTTTTTTATCCCCTATAGCTGTGGATTATGTATAATATGCCTCGCGCTCAAATAGAGGACTCGTGTATAGAGCTGGATAAAAGAGCAGCCTAAGGGAACTTTGATAACAAATAGCTCATCTGTACTCTCTCTATATGTGTGTGTGCTGTAAAGAGCGATTTTTAAAAAGAGTGAAATACGAAGGGACGAAAAACAATTTGGGGAAAATTGGATGTGCTTCGCTAAATTTATAGTTCATTGTGGTAATGTGTTTTTAAAATTACTTTAAATTTCATTCATGACAGTCTTCATGGTGTTTTTTCCATTCGTTAAGTTAAGTCAATTGAATTTACTCTATCGTTTATAACAGACCCAAATTTTCAGGTAGCTTCACATCAGAAATAGAAATGTTTAACACATTTTTCAATTGACGTTCGAGAGTACAGAGTATTGTAGATTCAAACACAAGATATTTTAGCCTTCTATTTATTTGAGGCAACCAGTTTCACTACACAATAGCATCATCAGGCACCAAATAAAAACAAGTCAGTCTGAAGTTCTTATCATTTTATATATACGTTATACATTGTCCCAACAACAATAAAATATCATTATTCTTAAATAAGTTTTTTACGAATCACTAAAAAATCCACTAACAAACTTTTTTAAGTTTCCTTCGTACTAATCAAAACCTTTGAAAGATGCCGAATGATATATTAAATAAAGATGAAACTTTGTGTATCCTGTTCCATTAAAATGGGCTAAACTTTATCAGAACAGAATAACATTTTCCCCGATATACTTACAGATCTCATAAATATATCATTTTTGTTATTTAGCAGTTTAACAAGGGCGCAATATAAACTGTTAAAGGGAAGAATTTAAATATATTGATGAACCATAATAGTGGGCAATACATTTTTGCTTCATAATTCAATGAAACCACCAACTACATGCAAGAAAGTCCCCAGTATAAAGTATACTAATAATTTCATAATAATGAACTAAGAACTATACTTTATAGGTACTGTAACTATAGGTACATTGAACTGCTAATAGGTTCAAGGGTTTGACTTCCTCGGTGCTCAACACAGCCAAGCAAAATGGGTGTCCAAAATATGACTTTTTTGAGGTTTTCCAGCTTTATCTCGAGTATGCTAAATTTTTGCTTGACGAAGAAGAGGAAAATTGTGTACACTTTTAATTCCCATATACAAAATTTAATTCTTGTGGACAGATTTTTCAAAATTTTGAGAATTAGGTAAAAATTTCTGTTCTGAAAATTTCAAAAATCTAACCACAAGAACTAAATGTTGTATGTGGGAACGAAGAGTGTACACTATCTTCCTCTTAATTTCCCAAAGGAACAAAAATTTAATACACATCAGCATACTCAAAATAAAACTGAAAAACCTGGAAAAAGTCAATTTTGTACACCCATTTCGCGTGGCAGTATGGAACACCGTTAAGTTAGTGTAATATTGACCTCAAGGCAATCCTCTGATATATACATTAAAATTATAACATATTAACTATTCGTTATGAAATTAATCAGAAATTTTGCGAACCATAATCAAAATAAAAATATCATTTTTTGATTTTTCTCAGCCAGAAAACTTTATCGCTGAAAAAGTCGCAATAAAACAGTTGCCTACCTTACTCATATAATATTCACAACGACAGCTTTTTTTCTTCTTTTTTTCATTTAATTATTTATAGCAAAATCTTCTTTCAATCTGCTAAACTCTATATATATATTATATAGCCTATACCTATACTGTACACTGTCATATGGTTCATGTTTTTGTTTGGCAGAACGATTTGCAGCTGAAAATAATTCAATTGGCTTTTAATTAACTTTCCCGTCGATAGAGGGACTGGAGGGAATAATTATGGAGATGCAATTAATTAATCGTTACTAATTTCTCGCGGAGAAAATGGAAAAATGAGAAGGCTTATTTCACAGGATGTGACAGGAAATAGAATATATAAAAGAGTTTTGGGGAAAAGTTTTCATAAAAATTGTATGAGTTTTGAATAGTAATTTTGTATCAGTTGTGGATTAAATTAGAATATACAGTACTGAAGGTCTGTGTGTTTAATTCGCTTAATATATTACTTTCCGTTGTATACAGGATATGCAGTTTCTCCTAAAACTCTACCTTACTTGCATAAATGCAAAAAAATTGCCATGATTAGACGGCTACCTCAATTTCATGTTACACCTTACACATCATCAATAAATTTCTTCTTTGAAAATGGACTGCAATATTTTACATATTCTGAAGTCAAATCTTAAAAACAGATGCACCCAGTAAAGGAACTTTAATTTATTGGTAGATTTATAAAATTTGGAAAATGCATCCTCATAGTTGTAGTTGATAGGAGACTGCATTAATCTGATAACCCAAATTTCTATTTAATTTTGAAAAATAATTCTCCAATAAACTCCATTTCTGTTCTACACCTGTACATTGAAGTACTGTACTTGTACTACATGCAGGCGTGGATACAAGGGGGAGGAGGTGGGCACCTCCCCCGTTATGAATATAAAAAACAGAAGAATGCAGATAACATAATACGCCGCCCCCGAAATTAGGATCTGAATCCGCGTCTGACTAGGTGTTCCTATTTTTAACTATCCTACGCAAATCCACATTGATTCTTTTGTGACGTAAGTGAACTGAATTTGAGGGAGTTAATTAAAAAATAATTATTTTACCTCTCTTTTTGTGAGTTAATTAGCGTTATTTTCTCTGATTAGTGCCGAAACCGCAGCTAAAAATATTCCGTCCAATAAAATGATTGTTACTACAGACAACTTATAGAGTGGAAATCAGTCAGTGCAAGGTTTTTTTATCTGTGAAGTTTTATAATTAGTAAAAGTCAGAAAAAAATCCTTTAATTTATTACGTGAAATTGAAGTAATTTTGTACAAAAATGTTCGTTATTTGCGAACATCCAGGGATATTTTTATTCAGTTCATAGAAAATATTCTAATTTGCAAAAAAAACTACAATATATGATTATATTTTCTAATATAAGTTTATTCTTTTAATTTTAAATTTTGTTCACATTACGTTTTTTTTTTTGCAGGCTGACTACGTAGACACAATAATATGCAATGTAGCCAGTGAGCCAATATGAAATTGATTTCCTATTAATATTATGGATCCGAAAAGAGACGTCAGGCTCGTGGATTTTGGATCAAATTATATATAAAAATAGATCCAAATAACGACAAGAAGATAGAATGGTCAAACCTGGAAAATTATCAACCCTTTGTAGAGAAAAACTGACTAAGTGACGTAATGAAAGTGTTCATATTCATAATGCAGTATTTGATTACGAAACTCCATCTTATGGTTCACTGTAAACCAATTTAGTTTAAAAGATGTCAATAAATCTCATCATATTATTGTAAAATAGTTGTTATAAGATATTTTGCCGTATCTTTTAGCTTAAATAATTTGGAGTTTTAAACACATCAGGAAACAAACACTTGGATCTTATTATTATAAATATTTGTAAAGATTTCTTTATTTTACGTTTGTAACGTAATTATTGTAAATGTTTTCATTACGTTTTCATAGTTGCATGTTGGTCTTGCAGCATTTTCAATAATCGCATCTCACCCCATTAACATAATTATTTTGTTGGAGGCATAGAAATATGTTATAGCATTACTGCGGTATTTATTTCATGTTAAGTGTCATATAGTTTCTTCCTTCAATAAATAACAATTATTAAATTATTTTCTAATATAGTTTCTGTGAACTGAAAATAAGCCGAATTTCAATAACTTCAAAATATCATCTTAGAAAATCTTGAAAATTATTAGAATTTGTAGTGGAGCACCTCAGTATTTTACTCTTTTGACATAAAACAGTGTTAAAATATTCACAAATAAAATTGCTGGCACATGTTATGTATGCCTTCTATTATAATATAATATGCACGGTGTGTCAAAACTATTAGAATATAAATTACTTATTACGCAATGAAAATGTTTGATTTTCATCTACTAGCTTTAATCTCTCTCCAATCTTTTTAAAGCAGCATCTGTTTTACCATAAAATCAAATTTCTAATTTATAAACAGATGACGCTCTCTATATCAAGAAAGCTGCATTCACAATATTTACATGATCTTTAGTATATTGTTTTCAGTTTTCTGAAGCTATAAAAATAGTTATAATAGTTTGGAAGTATTGGGATCTATACGGTTGATGGTTTGAGTAAAATCTTTTTACAAAGTATGGTTTGTTTTACTGTAAACGATTTTGTTTTATTTTGGCAATAATTTAAATTAATCAAAACGTCTTCTTTATGTTCTTTAACCGAATATCAATTCCTAATATTACACAACTGCATTAATAGTTTGCTTGATTGCTTCTATTACATCTGAGCAATAAATAAAGATATATTCATAATTGCTATAGTATATTTTTAACAGCACTGTTTAGTGAACATAGTTTAAGTTTAATATTAGGTTAAAATCATAACTGACTTGCTGTGGTGAATAAACAACGCGAGCACAATCACGGTTGATAATTTTCTATGAAATTTCGGGAATATTGGTGGATTTTTATTTTACAAAAGTTAAAAAAAAATTAATTCACACAGTTTTAGTATACTTTAATATACAATTAATTTTATAAAAATTTAAAAATCAGCGTAAACTTTGATACCGTAAGTTGTGAATGCAGCAAGGTGTGAAGTTTCTAGAATGCATTATGGTCTATACAGTATCTCAGCAGAACTGGTGTTTCGAAATGTTGTAATGATACCAGCGTAAAGCAGATTCAGTAGAAGTCTCTTTCTCAAATGTATATTGCTTAAGATCTATAGTTTAAAAAAAATGAAAGAAGATTGGCCAAAACTAGTATATCACTATCAAACAAGGGAATTCCTATATATTTCTATACATAAGATATTTGATGGTGATTACTCCATTATTTTATTGGTGGTTGTCCAGAGTTGCGATGTTAAACTTGCATATGCAAAGTTAAAAATGCACAGATCCACGGATTATATAAATTTAAAGATTTTTACATGGTGCTGGATGGATCGAAAAATATAAATAAATCCATTATGTTTCAATTCTGTTATGTTAACTTGAATGTGCTATATAATAAACATCTGCTAACAAACAAGCATGCCTAATTTCCTATATACAGCACAAAAAGACCCACAGTCTTGAATGATTTGCATGACATTACTTATTACCGTCCCGTCCGCTTTGCAGATTCTTCCGAACCAAACTTTTAAAACTCGTTAAAACCTTTTAAATATTGAACACGGCAACTCATTCAGAACAGAACACGGCAACTCATTCGAGGTTTTAAAAAGATTAAAACTCCTGCCATGTTTAATTAAACGGATCAGATCGGAATAATAATTTGTCTACGAGGCTGTAATTTTCTCGCAAGTTTGCCTTTTATCTGCCTTTGCAGCAGAAAAGCAGTCAAATGTGCTCTTTGATCAGTCAAGTGGAATTTTCCTATTATTGGAATCAAATGGAACTCGAAATAAAACAGGTGTTGCCAGAAACAAATAATTTATTTTTGAACAACATGAACACAATAGAGTATGTTATAACATTGGAAGCATTACAGGACTAATAACAGACGGAAATACAGCCAAGAAGAACAAATTATCATTAGATCTAATCCCTTACCGCTAATTGTGGAGATGAGACGCCATTTTGAATTAGTAATGAAGAGAGAATCATTGTTTTCTATATAGAGATGTACTGTAGTTTACTAAGTAAATTATATACATTAGGTATAATTAATCCAACAAAACTAATATTTTGGTCGGTCATTAATTCGTTGTTTATTTTTTGGATGGCAAAGCAAACAACATTGAAGAAAAATAGTGTTTCCTATGTTTTCATTACTAACTCGTAAGTAAATAACTCTTTCTTACTGGTAAGTAAAATATTCGGCAATGTGATGTCCAGTGCAAGGCATTGAAAATCACTTTACATGTATAAGTCTACATAAAATGCATTTGTACACAAAAAACATCTAGAATATTTCAGTGTGCATTGGTAATCCGCTTCACAATTTAAAAAAAATATCATTGATAGATGTTCTACAGAAAATAGAAAATTTAACTGTGTTACCAAAATGTTTCACTACAATATTCTACTATATTGACCAATAAAGGACCTACAGTAATATAACTTTCCCTTTAAGTTACTTAATCAATGGGATGATTGTATCACGTGAATATAAAGAAAATTAAACAAAAATATCTCCATAAGGACTATCCTTTAAAAATGTGCTAATCAAACTCTGTGAACAAAAGGAAAATTAAATCTATACTATATCAATTTATTATTATTATATTCTGTTGTTATTTATAGTTACACATTTAGAAGCATTTGTATACTTCAATTTTTTCTCTAATATTCAAAATGGCGTCCCATCTCCTATTCACTTTTATAGTGACTGGAAATATAATATGAATCATGGGTAATTAATAAGACTTTTATCTACATACAGAAACACTTTGTGGGAAATTATGGGAAATTTTAAATGCTTTTTATCGATCTTTACCATGGCCAACAAATATTAAAGTCATTTCATTAATGGGAGGAAGAGTAGAACAAAAAGGAAATGTTTTAGCTACTGGAAATGTGCTGAATCATACTTAATTTTAAAGGATTTTATTTTTATGTAATATTTTCTTCTATTTAATGAAATTTAAGAAGATGGTATAAAATTGTGTTTTTAACTTTATAATTTCAGAAAAATTGCTATGTAATATTGTGCGGGATAATAAAATTATGGTATATAGTAAATTGTAAATTATACATCATTACATATTTTAAAAGAAATGCCATTTTTAAAGAAATGTCATATATTTCTCAGAACTGGTGAACAGGCAGACCAATACCGAATTATTTTGGTTTTTAAAAGTTCTGGAAAGAAAGCAGAGAACAACTCTGTTTTGATGTACACTACAAATCACTTATTACTGTATGCAGACACCTGATATCAAAATATATCTCTAAAAACTAAAATAATAGAATTAGCATATCAACAATCCACATTAATCATTTTATTAAAAAGATAGCAACTGTCTAGTCTGTCTTGTTAGAATTAAATTCCTGAAAATTAAAAAGTGCAAAAACATTTTTCAATGTTATCATAAATATTTCTTCCAATCCATTAGTGAAATATAAATTCACAACCATCTATAAAATCATATGTAAGCGTACATCATTATTTGATACATTCTTCAAACACATCTTTTATGTAGGCACACACCGGAAGGCAAAAAGCTTTTATAAGATATGTTATTGTAAGTGAAATTTGAGCCATTAAAATAGATTCGTTAGATTCGTTTTCCTTCAAAAATATACATCACTTTTATATATAGAAATATTCGTTACCTTTTTGTTGAACACAGATGGAAAGCTGAGCTGAATGTTTTGAAAATGAAGAAGTGCAATATCAAGATTGTCGAAAGGATATAAACTTAAATGTCGTATTTTCAGTTATATATCCAGAGGCAATGTGAGGGTGAACCTCGGAGTGAACATTTCTCATGTATTTAAATAATGTTAATGCAGTTTTAATTAAGTCGTGCTTTCTAAAAAATACTGGACTATAGCTATACACATTGACAAGATATTTAATTTAGTAAAATCTCGATATTGATAAACTCAGTTTATGTGTTATCGTCAAGATAAAATGTATTTATTTAATTAATGTTTCTTCATTATAATTCCAGTTGGACTTTGAAAAATATGAAAGTTCCAATAAGAACACTTATTCACTTTAACCTGAATTTCCAAAATATTGCAATGATATTGGAATAATAATTATCATATAAACAGTTAACTGAGATAAATACCAAAAAACTGTTAATAAATAATATTCCAATGCTAAAACGAATTAACTTTACATCTAATATGAAAATGATTAGCAGAATGCAGAGTTGGACTAATCATTTTCATATTGGATATATTACCTCTGCTTACATTCACTAAATTTGAACTTTACATTGTGTTAATCAAATTCAGTTTTCATTTCCTTCGCAAACGATTAAAGCTATACTTAAATATCTGCAAAATCCTTTCGTTCCCCGATATATTAAACTTTCTTGGTGCCACATATTGCCACCCTTGGTCATGCTATAACAAACACTACATTTTCCCCTCTTGATATTATTTTAAGTATATAACCATACAGCTATAATTCAACTGTATTTCTGTCAGTCCTGTTTTCAAGTTTTTATCCTCAATTTTGCTAAAAGAGATTCTGCTTTTCAATAACCAAACTTTATGCTACAAAAAACGTAATTGAGTTAAATATACTTTACTTCTATACCACAGAAATAAAGAGTTGGTTCGAATTGTCTTGGGAACTGATGATTAGATTTTTTCCATATAGCTTCGTAAAAGAGAAGCAAAAGACAAAAGATACCTTTTAGTTAATGAAAGAAGCACTTTGCAGCAGGACTGCTATATAATACAGAATACATTCCGGTTTGTTTGCAGAACTCTTCTTTTGACTCAAATTGAAATAAAAGGCCACTTTAAACTCACATTTTTGCAGATGTTTCTATAAAATGTTTTAAAGTTAAAATAGTTTCTTACAAAGAATTTCTTTGACTTCAATAAAAAACAGAAAATCTTTTGTGAAGTTATATAACTGAGCTATTATAATTCAGTAAAATATAATCACTTTGTGAAGGTAGTTTTGATTACTTTTCCATTAAAAACAGTCTGAAAGATACTTTTCAATGGTATCGTATAATTATTATTATTACAGCTGCAAAAGTATTTCATCTAACAGATGTGAGATGTCTAATATGTTTAAATTATCGGTACTTTGTTCCTTAAACATTTTGTCTTTATTATGCTAGCATAATATCAGTGAATGAAATATAAGTTAACAAAGATCCGTGAAACAGCTATGATGTATTACTGGAAATATTATGTTTTAATCGGGTTAGTTATAACTACATCTTTTAATTTATTGTTTTATAAAAACACAACATAAAATTCGTTAAATGTGTCATAACTATACATAATGACCAAACATAAATGACCAAGGTACGTGATTATTTTACAAGAATTTAAGTAACTGGAGTGTTATAATACGCTATTCTAACATTTCAAAGCAACTTGAGCTCAAGTTGTACGGAGAAGCATTCTCTGTATAGCTATTGCCCTCCACCCGACCTCATTATCTTGAGCAAAAGAAAAATTGGGAAAAATCCACGTACCTCAATAACAATAATCCTCAAATCTAAAAATCTGTTATACATATATTTTGAAAAGTATTGTCCATTTACAACTACTTTTTTAATTTTTTTGGTGGATATATCTGCTCACGCAATAACACTCGCAAAATTTCCATTCGAAACCAGTATACCGACGTTCATTAATTCGCCCTCCACTTAAAACAGCAGTTGTATCTACCTTTTCTTTTTCGGTACTTAATCCGGCCCTCGCTATATTTCTCTCTGCTTCAATTTACTTCTCCATTCTTTATTCTTTCTTTTCAACGTCATTATTCGTTTTTGATGCGAGGAATACTAAGAAATTCTTTGGGGATGAAATTATTTTGCTTCGGCTTGATTCGATTATTGAGTCTCTCGAGATGTGACTTTTTTCATCAAATAGATAACATGGCAGAAATGGATGAGACTATATGCGCTAGTTTAGAATGAAAAGGGCATAACTCCGAGTTTTTTCTTTTTCTTTTTTAGATTTTCGAGTTACTCACAATCATATTTTTTAACAACAGATTAGTTACTTTTTGGTGTTAATAGCGTATAATCAGTGACTCCTGTAAATTTTTGTCTATATGAAGAGGGCTTAAGTTGGACCTACACCCTTTTTAACGTACAATACACCTATCTTGAATTTCGTTATTCTTGCAGAATGAAAAAGGTGTATGTTCATATAGTTTATGCTAATTTGACTCATTTATTCTACAAAGGCCATTCTCTATACAATCCAACTTAATCGTTATAAAGAAAATATGGTTTAAGTTAAAGACTAATAGACTATTTCGGAATCCAGTATGATTTCCGCTTGTAAATGAAATTATTTAACTGAAGAACTACTTTGCATTGGTAAAATTAATTAGGTTCGGCTCAAGTG
>JAQIWE010000860.1:0-18576 GCA_034698565.1 Campodea plusiochaeta
TCTTTACATTCATATAGAATACACAATCCTGTGAGCTCCATACATCAGTGTTTCACTGTGTATAACTACTTTATTTGCTTTATAGTTATCCTGACGCTATATGCAACCTATGCACTACGAAACTGTTACGGGCAAGTATATGAAGCAGGTGCTTCTATAAGGAATGTGGAAGAAAAATTTACATAACACACACTAGTAAAACATTACATTTACAGTAATTGAAGTTATTTAATCAATTTTAATTCTTTCTAATTTCATTTACTTCATCCTTTTATCCACTTTAAAATATTAACATTTCTCTTGAATCACTGTTTACTACAACAGAAAGACTACTACAACGTTTTTATCGTGGTACTAAAGTATTCTATTTCACTTTCCAGCGCATTGACTAGTCATTATATGCTGTAAAATAATTGTACTGTTTCAATTCTTTCAGCTGTAATTTGCTAAGAATTGGAAGTCATAATATTGATTGGGTATGTTTCTGGTCCCTTTTAGAAGTAGAAATGGACGCTTGGTAATTAGGTTTAGAATTAATGGCCAAATGTCACACGCGAAGAGTGCTCACACCCATAGTAAGCGGCTGGGCTAATTGGATTTGCTTAATCCACTTTAAGCCATTGGAGCCTAAATGACGGGAAATTAAATTATGCATCAAAGAGCTTAAAAAGTGAACTACCAGCTGCTATCTCATGAGCCTATTGACGTTAGTTAGGTTGGGTTAGAAGCAAAGGTGAGAATAGGAGGAGGTTCCAAAGTTAAACGAGAGGATTATGTTCCTGGGGATATTTACATCACAAGGAATTCTTGTTCAACTAGCAATGATTGCTGTGGGGAAACTCTCTTTTGAATAATAACATGAGCTGAAAAGGTAGCGTTAAACTCGTTAAATATTTTGGTTTTATATAATTAAGCGCTTTGTTCATGTTTTTCGATGACTTCAAAGATGAAACAGATGCTTTAAATTTAATTTAATATCATTTGTCCATCACTTTATGTACTCTGAGTTTTTACTCAGTTTTTCATCACATAATTTTCAAAACTGAGAAAAAAGCAATAATTAGGTATGAATATTCAAGTATTTCAAAATACTTTCATTTGCTTTAAACTTATCTATATTATAATATTTTATATTAATTTAATACCATTATATCTTCTTACTTATTATTTTCAGTCTTATTATTCTCATGCGGATGGGGGAGGGGGGGGGGGAAGCTTACAACAAATATATCTAAAGTAGTCATGAAAGTTACAAAATAAAAATGAATAGGTAGAATTTCTCTATATCAACCCAATTTGTACTTGTTCACAATAATTATATTACCATGTGCAGTTCTATAAAGGAAAGATTTTTTATTTCTTCGTAAACAGGTAGTTTTTTCTCTCTTCCCTTAAATTAACTCGTATTCATTAGGAAGTGGCCTCGCAGTCAGAGTAGACATACTCTACTGTTGGTCTACTTTCCAAAGGCGACTAAAATATTTCATATTGTTATATGAACATTCACATACACGAAATGCTAATAATAATACTAATGAAAGGAAGTGTTGCTAACAAACTTTAGCCACAATATTGTCCATGAAAACTTCCATCTCTTTCCAAACCCTCACGGGCATAAATCATGAGCAAGTCTTCATTATGCGTTGTGCACACAGTGTCTGTTGTACTCATATTATCCCCAGTGCTCTTTATAGTGTTAGCCAATTGTGCTCCTGGGGCGGCTTCGTTTCACCACCTGCCTCATTATCGCTCGGGAGCCCCAACGATCAAGTTATCTCTCTCCCCCCCCCCTCTCTCTCTCTCTCTCTTCATCACAACCACACAAGCTTGACCTGTCCCTATCTATTGTTGCAAGGTTTTGTGTTGCATATACAAGACCATTGGGAGTCACGTTATGGTCGGCCAAGGACAATATAAACATACATATAAGGAAAAAGATATTTTTGCCACGCACAGTGTTCCATGGTTTTTTAACCTCAACCCCCCCCCCCCTCTGCAATGCAGGGGAATAGGTGAGGAGAGGGGAGATAGTCACTCATATCTCTCCCCCCATCCCCTTTCCTCATCCCTTCTTTTTTCCCTACGAAATAGCATAAAGTAAGGTAATTAGCAATGAATTATTCAGAATGGAGATGAGCAAACTTCCTGATAATCATTGAGATCTAAGAGCAAACGATTGGTGTGTGGGTCCCTCATGGGGAAAAGAAAACAAGAGAGGCATAAAAATCAGTTGTAGAGAGAGGAGGGATGGGGGGAGGGAGGTGGAATGACAGTTGTGGTGAAAGACTGAAGGGAATAAACAGCAGATTACATACAAAGTATTCTCTCCTCTGTGGCTCATGGTGGGGTTCGTTATAACAAATACTTCATTATCTTCCTATTTAGGAACTAGGTCAAGTTGTGATGAATAGGCATTTTACCTTTTGACAATTAAAAAAATTATACAGTTGAAACATTTTGAAATTAATTTAATTATATGAGTGGCAGGAGTAATTTTATTCCGGTATCAGTTTCTATTTTGGCAATAATTTCATCATTAGTAATAAATTAGGTAAATTGTAATTGAATTAAGGAAGCTCATGGTTCAAAAAATATAAATCATTACTAAAGGTTTAATTTATGTAAATGTTTTAACTTCTACATTTCATCTATATACATTCTGGATAGCATAATTTTAGAAAAACTATTACTTTTCTTTCTTTTTTGCTATATTTGTATCTAGCAATTGTTATAATTGGGTTGAAAATTTAAGCACCTTAAAGATCTAATAACTACACTTATTTCACGTATGAATTGCCTACTAACTTGCCTACTGAAATTATTCTTTGACGATGTAATACGAGGATTAAAGGCTGAATATTATAATAATACAGAAGCATCCCATCCAGCACTAATAAAATAACTACCTAATTTTTTCACTAAAATTTCGACGTCTACAAAGTAAGCAAATACAAGTGTTATAAACATACCGTAAGTAACAATTTTATGTAGAAATATTTCACTCTAGTTCATTTACATATAATTCAACCAAACCTACTACCCAACTCTGAAAAAGTAATTCTTTCTTAACATATTTTGTTTTCAGTACAAATAATAGTGTATACTCTACAGCTTCATTGCTTTTTTATCATCACCGCCGAATGAGTAATAAAGTGTAAAATAATCAGGAAAAGGCAACATTGGTGAACTAATGAAACTTCGCTGAAAATAAATCAAAGTAAGTTAATTGTCCACAAAAAGATAGACATTACAACAAGAAAGAAAAGACATTAATGACTTTTCTACACAGTGGAATACACTACTTAGTGTACGGATGGAAGTTAGAAGAAGTAGATCATTTGATGGTACACAGTTAAACAATGTTTAGATTTCAGTTACACTCAGAATATACCTTAATCATCATAGGAGGGAGGCCTTCCTCAGTCAGTTTTCTTCACATTCTAATTGAAATAGTTTGTATGTAATTTGAACGAGGGGATTTTGTCTTTCAAAATATACATTATGGTGGTACCATGTCAGAACAGACGCGATTTTAATTCTTTTAATTTGTAAATTTTGTATAAAATAAGACATTGCCATTTAACAACAAAAATATATTATGTCAGTTTCTTCTGGTAGAAGACACACGTGACAAAAACATTCGTATAGAATGAATGTTTAATCTATGAATTGTAAAACACATATCTGTATAACTGATAAAGGATGGATGCATGTCAATTCGACGTAGTTTAAAAAAATCTGTCGGAGAATTATTTTAGTGTAAAACAGGAAAAGTCAAACTGAATAATCATTTCACAAAAACAATGAAAATACATTAGTTTTTCGATATAATTAAAAATAAATATCAATAAATTATAAATTTCACTATAGTATAATACATATTATGTTGTGTGATACAATACCAAAAAACCTCTCCACAATTTTTTTCTAAGCTTATTTGATCTCTTGATTGCATTCCCAATTTCTTTGGGGCTTTTAATATCTTGAGAATCCATTTTGATTTCTTCGACAATATTCACTTTGAAAAAGATATTCAGTCACCGAGAGGAAAATTTTCTATACGTTGTATAGTTATTATGGATAAAGAAATTTCAAATGTAGAAAAATGACAATAATAGTAATAAGATAAACCACTATTTGTCTATGTAAATATGAAGTAGATATGCGACGGAAAGAGATCTAAGAGACAAAAACATACATTGGAGATAAATGGCAAAAAACATGATTTATATTCAGATAAACTCTTCCTGAAAGTTCATATCTGAAAACAAAAAAGACAATTTATTGATCAGTTATCGAAACTCAAATGACACCACTTTGTAGGGGACATTTCTTAGACACATATTAAAGGGTAAAAATATAAATATCCGAAAACAAAAAAAGGAGAAATATGCCAAAAACTTCATGTATATTTAGACTAATTTTCCCCGAAAGCTACTCTTCGGAAGGATAAAAAGACAGGTTATAATTCAGTTATTGGAATTTAGATGGTACCACATTAAACTTTCATAGATCCTTATTCCCCTGAAATCTCATTTTTGACAACTGTATCGCTTAGATCCCTCTTCGTTGCTATTTTCTGTAGCCATAACAGATTTCTTTGTTTTTTTTTAATATGTTTTAAAATAAATAATAGAGATCCTTATAATAAATGCTAAAAATAGTGTTCGGATACATTTTAAAAAGTGTACAGCTTACAGCATAAATAAACTTTTGACAATAACACTTACTGTATTTAACTGATTTTATTTTAATCCTTTTCTCTAGATTTTTTAATGTAATTTACAATGTTGTTTCTAGTTTTTTAACAAGTGAAGTTTTAAAGACAAATTCTTTTATCGAGTATTGTTTTCCCATAAAAAATAGTTATTCGATCAATTTCGGATAATAAATCAAAATTAATAATTGAGTAAAATTCAGTGATATTTTATCTTTAGATTCTTCTCCTTTGGAGCTACACAATTGGTTTATGAAATAATAATATTCCTCTTTATTGCCAAATGTGTTGGAGAATCGAACTTCATTATTTAATGTAAATATTCACAATGTTATGTAATGACCATATTTAGGGACACAATGAGTGAACTTCTTTGCACTTCAACATTTCTCTCTTCTCCATAGATAAGTGGATTGTTTGGTTTAATTTCGGAAGTGCCTAGTAAAGTTCTCTTTGTTTGTTTAAGATTGTAGACAACTGACTCTTCATCAGAGTGGCTTCTCCCCTAGATCATCAATATCAAACAAACCTACGTAGCTATCAAATATTGCATTCCTTCTTGCAGTAAATAAAAAATTGAAGAAAATGTATTAATGTATACAAATCAATAAATTGTGTAAATAACAGTGATGATATATAATTATATATTATTGGAAGTAATAAATATATTTATATATATTAACAACTCTAATAAAATGAAAATGTCTGCATCATTTTCAAATGATCTATTGCCATTGAAACGAAAAGATGTGTTCACAGAAGATATGCACGAGTAACTTCTACAACCGTTACGCAACACTAACTTACCGTTCCCTCTATTAAGTGTTTAAACCCAATCTGAAAGCAAGTGGATTGAAATGGGAATAAAAATTGACAAGAAGGAAGGAAGAAGAAACAGAAAAGAAATGAAAGAAAAACAGGGAAAAAGAAGAGACGAATGAAAGTCGGAAAGAATGACAGGAGACATTTCCTCAGGAAACTTTTACTATGAGACACGACAGTCTGATGCTCACTACACTTCAGTAAACTCTCGCAGTGTATATGTAATAGACAGTATAGACAATGGAAAGTAATAGATTGTAGTCAACTTAAGAAATCAATAGTGTATTAGTGTTTAAAACTTTTCAAGGGATAGTTTTTGGAAGAATTTATGCTTCTATAAGAAGAAAAAGAAGTCTAAAGTTGTGTTCCTTTGATGCGTATATTCATTACATGATGCATGGAAAAAGTCACTTGAAAATATCTATAAATGAATCTCCGATTGAATAATACATTTAGTAAAAAAAAAACTATAGTATGTGATGGTTACCATAATAATTGTTTTCATCATATGAAAATTTGTAGTCTTTCACTGTAAAATCTAGTATGATCTAAAATGTAATTATTGTATATATATTCGATTGAAAACCATTTTAAAATATAAATGTCAATAAAGTACGAGAACGTATTGAAACTAATAATTACGAAACCCTATAGCTTTTTATTTGACACCCTAAAAATCTTTAAAAACTGAAAAATAATGAGGGGTTGAGGTGAAAACATTGCGTTTTTTTTTCTTCTGTCATTCAATTTTTACTTCAATATTGAAATATAACTAACACCAACTACTTAAAATAAGCTGAGGACAAATGTAGAATACTGTATTAACAAACAGAAAAGTCATTTTAACAACATTTCAAAAATAAGAAGCGTTCTTTTCAGAACTCTTACCAAAGTTCCACCTGCAAATTCTTTTAAAATGCATTTGTGATTCAAGCCATAAAGTAGGTTTTGAAAGATAAGAAATTTGGAGAAGAGTTACGTTGGAACTAGAGGACGTTTTACGTTTATCCCACATCATCTTTTACCCATCCATATCGTCATCCATCCTTTTCTCCCTCCCCACATCCCCTCCCTCTACTCCTCACATCCTTGAGAGCTTTGCAATCTGCACTTCTACAATCTAGATTGCAATGATGTATGATTGGTTGCCGGTTGACAGGAAACAGAACTTATCTTCGTCTCTCTGCAGTGCGCTACTGCTAACTGACCACAAAAATGTTATTTGTGTTGACGCTTTTATCGACTCCACTGTTATATATAGTATTTTATGTTACTGGATAGATATTAAATATGTCGCTGATACTCAAAAAGTCAAATATTGAACATTTTATCAGTGGAATGGAAGTATTAGGTAAGGTACATTGACGTGAATTATATGTCTGAGATTTCTTTATGTCAAAATGGAATGTGTTGAGTTCCCAATTTTATCAGGTATGATTCAACAGTAATTGAGAAAGTGGTATACTGACACGTTTTTACATTTTGAAAGAAACATTTTTCTTAAATATTATTCGCCTCCAGTACTTAAACGAATAATCCTGGGTTCGAGTCACACTGGAGACAAGAATTTTCCTCTTCTTAATTTATTTTTCTAACGCAAAGTAGAAAGTTAATCATATTCATATTATAGACTAACGACAATAATTGTGTAGCCCTAAGCGTTTTTAGGTTTTATGTTTACTTCCTTCTGCGTATCAACGTTCATATTACCAATTGAGAAAGCTTTCATTGTGAAAAACCAAATGATCTTATTTCAAATATGTATAGTATGAGATATACACCTTTTTCTAGAAATCATTATTAAAAAAAAATAATACAGTATACAGCATTTTCCCTAAAACTATGCTCATAATATTATATATTAGTAAGAAATGTACAGAGAGATTCCTCACTTATTTGAAATGTATCATCATTAAATTATATCATGTCAACAATATATTACTTTGTTGCTAAAAAATTTATTCCATGAAATATTGTCACTTTTTATATTAAGGTATATTGCTCCAGCTATCTCAATACAATTCATTTTAGCAGCTGTCATGAAACTTTTAATTCCTTCCTAAATAAGCTTGAAATATTTTGCAACATTCCAATATATCATATTTTCTTGTCGTCGTTCTACAGTTTCCTAAAATGACATCCAGATGGCAGCTGGATTAATAAAAATGTCATAGGGAGAGAAATGTTCTCCATTCGTTTTCATTACGCCTGAAATATGAATTATACAAAACACTTATATGAAAGAGGTCACTTTTATTTTGTGAGAATATTTTACACTGGACTTTTCTTCATGAAGAAGAAAAATGCACTTCATCACAGAAATTACACTCTGCTTCTTGACATGTTGAAGCAATTTAGAAATCGTAGTATACAAATATACAAAAGTAAGAATGTATCAGTATACCGATGCAATAACTTTCATACGCTGCACTTCAACTGTGAAAGAATGAAATAAAACGAACAATAAAGATGAACATTAGACTCATTAAAGTTCTAGATAATGCTTAAATGTGTTTTGATTATGTTCATTTAAATATATAGCATACTGTATAAAGGCTAATATTTTAAATTGGGTATTACACATGCATTACACCAGTTTATATATAGGAATAGTTCTTATCATAAATGTTTTGGTCAAGTACCCATCGTGCCAGTTGAAATAACAGTCACAACATGATTATATGGCAGTCTAAAAACGGGAATACTTCTTAATGGATGTAAATATGTTAAAAAAGAAAGCTAAAATCTGTGCAAATTAACATAATAGGATAGTAGACATTAGAAATATTATTTTTGCTAAGAACATTAAAACAAATGATATTATTACTATACTGAAAAAAGCTCAGTACCCAGACATTTCTCTAATGTGATTCATCATAAATATACTATTTTTGTTGTAAATAAAATTATTATAATTATTTTCAAAGTGGCATGTATAAGTACAACACATCATATAACATAATTAAATAATTGTATTTGTGTCTCTTGGATTATATATATTATCTGTTTAAAGACCAATAAATATTATTATTATTTAAGATTCATCTGTACAAATAACAAAAATATCGTATATATTTATGTATATTTACTTTACTGTCTACATAAATGTCACAGAAATGGATTATCTTGAAACTCTTATATAATACAGGATATCAGCAGAAAATCACAAATTCTAAGACAGAATAAAACTATATTTATAAATAGAAATAAGAATGCTTATATATACTACAATATAATGCTTCTAGTATACTGAAAAGGAAATAATAACTCTTTCTAGAATTAGTAACATGTAATAAATTAACAACTTCAAATGCTGAAAACACGATTCATGCATATACAGAGCTGCAGCAGAAAGGGAGTCTTTTTAACTAGAATCATTCTCTCTATATTAATTTAGGTATGATTCATCTTACTTTTGAGGGATTATTTGGTCCTTCTGTGAAACATGCAATAAATGGAATGAAATGGTAGGAGAAGTAATTACTTAAGGGGTAGGCAGCAGGTAGTTTGAATCAACCTTTTCTAAGTAAACAAGGGTGGGCTCTCTATGAATAATTATGTGTCTAGTCTAATCAGTCATCTCTCATCTTCAAACGTATCTGACACTGACTTGTATCATCATTGCTACTGTATATACAATTTCAACACAAATTACTACTTCGGATTATGTACATAATATATACGTGGCACTAACTAAAAGGTTTGAACTTTTACGTTTGTGCATATTTAGGAGGTTTTTTTTCTTTTAATGATCCTGATGCAACATGATGTATAGCGAAGTATTGTAAAACAACTAACCAAATCTGAGCAGTAAATAGTAGTTTTCGTTTTATATAGTGGAATAATTGAAAATAATAATCAAATGTTAGAAAAATATAATAAAAGCGGAGGTATAATAAAATAATGATGACCGTCCGCCAAGTGACACCATGACTGGAGCGAGTGAAGAAAATTTTGTAAAAGTGTATAGTGAAAACTTTTATTTCAGACCCATTTTTACTGATATTAGATAAAATAATGTCTAGTTGGTGTAAAAAATATAAGAAAATTTCTGGAGAAGACTAACAAATATTTAGGGAGGGCTTAGACCCCTTGACCCCCTCTTCCTCCATGGTTGTGAACAATAATTATTGTTATTTTGTTCTCTGAAATTTTTTAGTTAACATACGGCGTTACAGATACTAATGGTTATAAAATATTTCTACTTTACTTCGCTATAAAAAAAAATTAATTGTATTTTTTAACCCATAAAGCACTATTATTATAGATTGAGCTAGCCTTAAAAAAATTATACCTTCAGAAATTCTCTTCGCATTTTTCATCTACACAAAAGATTTCCAAAGTAAACATTTTAAAAACAGTGAAAAACAACTGAAATTACGTTTGTTACATATTTTAAATTTTAATACATCCTAATGCAAGTTTATTACTTTTTCTGCATTCTCTAAAATAATCTCCAGGATATGAAACTTTGTAGAATCATGTTGGATGCATACAGAAGAGCAAGTTCATCTCTGCATGCTTGTCCGCAAAACAGAGCAACTATTTGTTCGAATATGAACGATATGAGAAGTATACAAGTTTCTATGGGAAGTGTCGCTTTGAGTAGAAGCATGTTCAATGAAGCCTGGAGTCAAATCTGAGCTACTGTAGTGCAAGGAAGGAGGGAGAGCAGCAAACACTAGGGATTCATTTCTTCTTTCTACATCATGGATGGAATGGCTTTGATGCTCAAAGAGATAGCGTCAAATAGAAGTAGAAGAAGGACTCTTGCGGCCACTGCTGCTTATCGCCACAAGGAAAAGTGAAGGAAGAACAGACACGAAAAGATGAGAAAAGAGAAACGATTACATTCTACCAAATCTATTATTACTACTAGTGGGTAGAATACTTACAGCCATGATCCTTATATAAAACTCTCACTGATAAGGAAGCGTATTTATTTGGCAGATGAAGTTAGAGGAGAACTTTCATCAAATTCAGTCGTGGCATGAAATTACAAAGGAAGAGGGAGTGCTTTGTTTGCTATGCCTTATAGAGTTTAGAAGGTTTAGATTGTGGTTGTGTCGCACGAAGAACACACTACTTGGGTGTGTACAGTGGGATACATTATTAGGTTGGATCAATAAGCAACAGTTAAGGGATTTATAAATAAAAAAATATCATAACAGAATTAGACACAAAGTGAAATAAATATATTTACAAAGTTTAATTGTTTTGAACGGTATATATATTAAAATGTAATTGGGATAATTTCAATACCTTTGCAGCGTTACTATATTTAATCAGAACTCATTTCCAAGCTTCACATTACAACAGGGAATTAATATACAACTTCGTAAAAAGCATAATTAATTAAAAATGTAATGAATACCTCTAAATATAAACAGGTTTAATCATAACAATTATGAAATGTAACATAAACTTCTAAATTAAAATAAAACAACATTCCTTTCTATTTATATACATTAAATTATAATGAAGAGAAGGAAATGGATTAAAAGTATGATGAATATCGAATGAATTTCTCCCCTCTTTGCATATCCATGAGCACATCTAAACTGATTGTTAGATTGTATGGTACTCCACCATGTGAGTTGTACTAGCCTGAAGGAATGAAGGCGTTTGTACTTCCTCTTCTCTTCCTTCCACTCCTCAATTCAACCGCAAAAGGAAAGAGTGAGGGCCGCGGTTGATGTTTGAATTGCAAAGTCGCTTCATTAGAGGCCGAGCCTTAGGCTATTTCTTCTTCTAACCCGTGGGCGTTCATCGTTAATGAGAAAGAGAGATTCGAGATATCCACTTATGGGAATAATGCTCTTCAAAACATCACCATCATTTTAAATGCTTCATTATCAATTTTAGAAGTATTATTCACTTAATTGTGGTCGTAGAAAACGTTTGTTGACCGAGTGAATGTTCGGACATTGAGTAGATTAGCTTTCCTTCAGTATCATAACACTTACATTCATTTGTTTTTCTGCGTGAATGAGTAGAGAGGAACGGGGGAATTGATTTATTTAAACTGTCTCGCTACTACATTACTTTAATAAGATAGTAGGTAAGGTAGAAATAGCAATTCTAGCACAAATATTATTTAAAATGACTGAGAAATTAAGGTTTAGATCCTTAGAATATCTTTCAAAAATGATGGAAAAATATTAATAATGATGAATGATTATATAAGATGAATGGATTTTGAAATCAGAAAAAGTAATTTATTTTACGGAGATTGGTTTAGTACCATAAGAAAATAAATTAAGCGAGTTAATTTAAAGTAGAAACATCATAGTTACAAATTGATGGCTGTTGTTTCACATTATATTAATAACTACCAACTAATTAATTCTCCATAAAGTTAATTTCTGATAAAGTTTAATGGTCAATTTACCTAGTTACTAATACAGCATTCCTAGAAGCCGAATTTTCTCAAATATAACGAATGAAAAGTTTTCTTGTAAACTATATACAGTGCACAACATTTCAAACTGAATAACTGTTGAAGGACTTAAAGCTATAAAGATTTCTCAAATATTTACTGTTATATAGTAAGTAATGAAAGTGAAGCTAAAGTTCTATTTCTCAATGAGAGAAGCTCAAGTATGTGTATGTGTAGTTTTCCTAAAGTGTACAAAGCCTCGAATGCTTTCCCCTAATGTACCCAAGTGTAAAATCTTGTTGAGAAATGTCATCGTACGTCTGAACTCTAACACAAACAAAGCTGTTAAATACAAAGAGAGAATATGACTTAAGGCAATATTTCCTTAGTGTTAAAGACAAGCAATATAATAACCTTTCAATTTATGACACTTTCCTCCCTATTGTCAGCAAGTTATCGTTCATAGTTTGTTGTCGAAAGAGAGGTATAAATACTAAAAGAGTTTTAAATCAAACTTTAAGGAGCATAATATAATATGTTTACTATTATTTTTATTTTTTTCATTACTCCTGATACTGATTAGCAACAACATTTTTTCAGCTTATTATTTTTGTAGACATAATAAATTGCATATAAGTTTAACAAATTTCTTAAATGCTGTATTTGTAGCTTTATCAATGCATAAAATAGGTCTCAAAAAATTATAATATAATATATTATAATGAACTTTACAATCTATTGCAAAAATACTATACCATGGAAACTAGAAATTTCGGAGTCAAATATACTCCGAGTGATAATAACTCCAGAATGAAATTTATAATGAATTAAAGCACTTCATATAACTAATAAAGTAACTACCAAAAAAAGAGAGAGAAATAATTGTTAAACTGAAAGTAATAATTAGAAAAATTATATTATTTACAGTTTAGATGCTGTTCGGACGTTAACAAAGCTGAATTATTATAGTATGATTTGCAATATTTTATACCAGATGATTATTTTTTATTACCATAAATTGAAAGTGAGAAAAACCTGTAAGTGAACCTCAATATCTCACCGTAATAATTGAAAAACTGTTCGATATTATATCTTTCATCTTTCATCTTTCACGTTCATTCAGCTCCAGCATATTTCTATTAATAATCAATCATGAGGAAATACGTCCGTTTAGGTTCCAATTAAAACGCAATGCATTAATAAACGCTAATAAAGTAGACAGAAACAAAATGAATTAACTTAGATACTGAAATGAATTAACTAAATATCATTCCATATTAATGACTGTTAATCAATAAACGTGGTAACTATAGTTTTGTCATGTAATTTCTAATGAAACTGAGAAAAATGTAGAGACACATTATTTTTATCTCACAGTAATATAAATATAGTATAGCATAAATAAATTGAATGTAATAAATTACTATTTTTCTATTACCGAACAATTTTAAAATATTTATATTTGACCATCACAGGCAAAAACCTTTCTCTTTTTTTCTTTTTTCTTTTTTTTTTGCTAATTTTAACTACACAAAACAGACAATAAACATGCTCCGTGTTAAATAGTTACAACTATTTTTCACAACACCGTGATTAATTAAACAGAGGGAACAGAAAGCAAGATACTTTATCGACGAAGAATCCACATTCCATTCATCTACATAATGTATTATCTGAAGCATGATCCATTTCCATTCCATAGAATGTGATAAACTAAGCGAGGAAATTTTCTCACTGGATCCAAAATAGATTTTCCTATCTTGACTAAACGTGTGAGAATATTATTCTAAGAGTCTATTTGAAAAGCGGGCGTATATTCTATTGGTCCCATCCCACCATCAGAGAATGTGATACAGAACAAAGTCTCGACTATGCTAGCTGTTCCTTGGATGTGGACGGCGCCAGATTCTCATTCCCTTAATGTTCTAAGGCCTCAATTCAACACACAAAGTAAAGATAAGAAGGAAGATGGAACTATTACCCATTGCTATATACACCAAATACAGTAGCAAACACGAATTTTCACTGCTTTAGATTTTTCTTTGTTTTCTTTTCAATGGCGTCATTGAACGAAACTATTTTATTTAATTGGCTTATAAAATTGAAATCAATATGATAGTTAAAAACGTATTTCTTTCCCATCTAATAAATGTTTGACAAAACAAGGTTTTCTAGTTGGACTTCTGAGATATAATGTAACATGTTAAAGAATAAGTACAAAAAATAACGAATAAACTACGTGGTCCGTAAACTAAAAAAACAAATTTTTGTTTTGTTCTCAAATACAATTTAGAACCCTTTGAGGGATTGTTTTATTGCCATTTCTTTTGGAAAAATATCGTTTGAAAATTAGCAAACACTTTCATCACTTATTTCATAATAATGTATTTTATGCAAATGTGCTTCTGATAGGTTATACGTCTAGATAATTCTTCAAATGCTGATGCTTCACTTTTATATTATGAAACTATTTTACTGCTGTATGAGCGTACATATTCCTGTATAATTATGTAATCGTGGTGTTCACAGAATCCGCAGCCCACAAGAATACACCATCCTCAGCGATGTAATATGCCAAATATTAGGGATTTCTTGATTAATATTTTTTTAAATTCTACCAGCATTTGAAATAACTTATTTGTAAGTCTTCCTACGTAAAATTATAGCCGTGTTCCTAAAAAAATATAGCATGATATTCCAATGTTTACTGTTAGAATACATCATGATAAAATCCCAAGCGATGTTGATACAGTGTTTCATGTCCGGAGTTTATAACATTGAAACATAAAATACAGCATAACTATAATAATTATAACATGAACAATGTTGGTTTACATATTCTGTTTTAGTTTTTCAATTCCTAACGGAATTCACTACTGCTTTAACAATATCAGCAAAAATTGAATGGAATATTATTAAAGGCTGTATTTTATTATCGTAAATTTTCTTTCACTAATACGATATTGATAAAATTTATTAATAGATATAAAAAATATCCAAATATGTTGATTGTTTAAATACAATGGTTTTCAGGTTTTCTTACAATATCAAATGAAGGAATGGGTTTTTCGACTTTTTCCTGCATATTGGAACAGTTTATTCGAATAAACCTTCTTTCTCCGAAATTATAGAAGAAATTTCGAAGAAAACTAGGTCAGTGTGAACTGTTCCAATATGCAGGAAAAACCCCTTCTTTCGTTTGATAATGTTTAGTGATATCGCACATTAAATAGCACTTTAGGCAAAAATAATTTTTTGGAAGGGTTTTTTAAAATAATATATATTTATTACATTATGCTAATTTTAGTTAAAAATTTTTTACAGATTTACAGGAAATATATTTATCCGTTTGACTCATTAGTTGAATTTCTGTTTCATAATCAAACCAAAATTATTTTCATAGTATTCTTACTATTGTTTAAAGTTGCAGACGAGTTTGTCATAATTCATTGAATGATAATATGCATAAAAAAATGTGCTCTGACATTAAATTTTTTCAGTAAAAAAGGAAACCATTTCATGGTAGTCGGTGATCATAGTTTTCAGTAACAATATTGTACAATGTCTTTCTGAATGTCCACACTGACTTCCATAATTTTAATATTTGATATAGCATGTTTACATTGTATGGCGAAATCTAAATGGATGGTTCTGGAAAACTTTCCGTCTGCACCTCGTATACTTGTGCATTTCTTGATAAAATCAATAATATACCAAACATTCTGTACACAAACGACTTCTTCACATCTACAACGTTTTAATAATTGTGTGTCTTGCGTGAAATGTTCACTAATGCATTCCAGGCTATATTAAAACAAAATACAATCACAGTACTTATTATAAACAATAATCCTCCAAACATGTAGCAGATGACAGCAGTTAATTTTTCATTACTCACTTTTCAACGTTGGGCAATATAATGTTATTGATTACCACTTTGTTAAGCTGAAATATCATACCACAAAATTCAATATTCAGCAATTTTTGTCTCTCTTTTTAACCCTTACACTAAAACTTTAATGTTTACCGTTTCCAATGAAAATAAAAGTAATTAACAAAGTTTCTGTATTTTTAACATTAAATTGTACACAAATTTTGGAAGGTAGTACTACAGATACGATCATAATATAACCGCAAAACTCAATGCTGGCGATGAACATGTGTTCCTAATAGACTGAATAACAGGAAGTCGCGGATGCAGAAAATAACGAAAAAAATTGCTTCAACCACAATATGAAACGAAAATATAATTTGAGTTCGGTTGACTGAGCATGAATGATTTAAACAATAAAGAGTTGAAGGAGCAGAATTACATTTTTATACAAGAAAAATTGAACAATAAAGAATGTAAAAATGACTGTAGAAATTACAAAAAATGTAGAAAAGAAGGAGGAAGAGATTTCCTATTCTACGGTCTACCGATTTATCGACATTCAAAATTCAACAATATTTTCTGTTACTGCAATGCATTATTTACCAAAAGTTTAAGCGTTCATTTTTAGGAAAATTTTAGAAAACTAATAATTATTTTAGTGACACTATATTCTATACCTGCCTTTAAATAGATTTGATTAGCCTTCAGTTAGTATGTGGAATTTGAGACCTAAATATAGAATTTCGATTCCACATTTAGATTAAGTATAATACTTAACACTAAAAACTATTTTAAACTTATTAAGATAAACATTCCATATATTCCTAAAATAATAAAAATTGAAATAGTAAACATGTAAACTGATGGGCTTATATTAAAAGTATACGCTATAAATAAGAATCAAAAGTTCAAGAGTATACAAAAAATTCAGAAGTTGAAAATATAACAAGGAAAAATACATAATATCTTTTCAATAATGTCTAAGTAAATCTTTGCAAAAAAAGATTGAAGGAGTCTTTTGGGGAACTGCAACCAAAAACAATTGCATAAAATAAGCACCTAAAACGAAAGGTGTGCAAACAATAAATGCAGAATCGTAGACAAAGTAAACACCCAGATTATTGCTGCTTATATTTATATAACAAGATGAAGTTAAAAATAACTGAAATTTTTCAAGCGTTCATTTCATAAGCCCTTCAAACTCGATATACACGGAGTTCTATATACTCCACATACCAAGTCCTGCTGTACAAACATACAACATCAACTAATTTTTCCACTACGAACTTTACGAGTCAAGTAATGCACGAGTTTTTAATTCAAAAAGAAAACCTTGTGTACTGTGTGCTGCATCACCCATTAATTAGCATAGAGAAACGAGATAATCTATCCTGGTACTGCAGGCTGCATGTATATCATTACTACCACACAGACCAGCAAATCAATACAACTAGAATCTTCCTGTAGACAACCTAATTCCAATCACACAATTATACCAATATTAGATTAGAAGTCGTACCACACGCTTGCAAGTAATAATTAAGTTAAACGAATATTGTCATATATAAAGTATAGTTGTATTAGTAACAAAACCAGTTATTGAAAATTACATCCTCATTAATATTGACACAAAGTTGTCTTGTTTATGTTTCATTGATTCTTTCAATAAAACGTTCCTTTGGGTTTGAGATAATGTATTTTTGCAAGAGTATGCGAGTAATGTGATGTTATAAATGAAAAGTTTTGTCAAAAGAAAACTGATACGGAATGATGAATATGAATATTTTTTTTAATTATATAAATAGTCCTTATTAGTTCGTTGAAATTAATTCCATGGCTAAAACCAAAATATTAAGCTTCTTGATAATACTTTTTATCTTCAACACAAGAGAAGAAATACTCTTAGACTTGAAATTCATACACAGAAGAAAATAGTCTTACATCACCAATCCTACACCAATACAGGAAAGAAATTGCACAAATCTAAAATGAGAAGTTATCGCCTCCCGTTCTTGCTTTTTTCTGGTTTGAAAGGTTCTATTCGCTGCAATTTATTGCCTGGAACACGACTTACGTGGTTCTAAGAAATAGAGAACAGTTTCACTCAAAAATATTGTATTTTAGAAAAGTCAAAATATATATTTATAAAACACATTAATACAAATACAAAATTGCGATAGAAACTTTTATAGTATTTCGTACTTGTAAAAAGAATCTTACTTATACATATTAGGTAATACCACAAACAAGCAAACAAAATTTGTAATCACTGGAGAAAAGAAGAGGAAGAAAACTTTTATCTCTGCATATAACTGTTGAATTAAGAGCCTTGCAAAACATATGAGAATATAGCATTAAATAGATAGCCCACTATTACTACATTTGAGTCACCTAAATTTAAAAATCACGAAAACCTTATATCTTTCACTCTTGTATAATACTGCTATCACACTACTACCTGACTTGCTCACGCTATACCTTCTCTTATACATAACACTTCAACATATGAAATGAATCTCTCTAATGATTTGATAGAATGAAAAATATCGTGGGCTTAAGTAGGATTCCTCCACCACCCCCAAAACCTGAGGAAAAGTACCTCTATCATTGGTTTTGTATCGCTCTAGTACAGAACATTCACGGTCCATAGGTTTTTAACCGTCAGTCAGTCTTCGTACTTGAAATCATAGTTTGTGTGTTTCGCACCAATGCACCGAAGGGAGGAGTCCAAAGGAATGGTGATCAAACCACCCATGGTGACAGCGAAAAGGGGTGGCTGAGGGA
>JAQIWE010000861.1:0-18574 GCA_034698565.1 Campodea plusiochaeta
CTTTTATCAATACAATATAAAATTATTTAAAAAAATAATTATACTGTCTTGATAAAAGTGAAGGATCTTCGCTTAAATATTGACAAAGACTTTGTTTCATTTATGGATTTACCAATCGTAACACAGCCAAATTTGAATGTTGAGAATACATTAATGTACCAAGTGTTTATTCAATTTCACATTTAAAAAATGGTGTCCACGAACACGATTGTGAGGAATCAACATGCGCCATGAAAAGGCGTTTAGGTACATTTTCAGCCAAACTGTTTAATTTTTACATAGTACAGCTATGAATGTTCCAAAAAATACTAAATAATATGGCATAATATGTAACAATGTCCACAGTAGTCTCAATGAGTCATTCGAAAGGTTTTACTTCACTCAATCCACTTTTAAACCATGAAGAAGTGCTCAAAAGTGTTCATTTTCTAACTTAGTTTTCCTGGTGACACTATACCAACAAGGAAGCTATGGTTTTCTTGAAACTCGCTCTGATTTATTAAAAGTATTCGGTCTATAAAATGACTTGCCTAAATCCTTAAAAATTTAACTTATATCCTTGAAAATGACATCCTGTCTTAAAACTTTCCTAGTTATCCTTGTATCATGTTTTAACGCAAGTTATAATTTAATTCACATTAAAATATTAATTTAATATTTGACATTAATTTTTAATTTACATTAAACCATCAAAAAGCACTTCGTTAACACCTGTTGGTGCAGAATATCGGCGAACGAGGTTCGGGGGAAATTTCCAAGGTTTGGGAGAAACCTGAAAACAAAAATTTATTATTATTATTATTTTCAGAAAAGTAACAGTAGATCGTGATGTTTCTCTCCAAACTGAAGAAAATCTAAAAATTTATTGTTTTGATTAAAGATTTCCTCTGAAAAGAAACAAATTATATTGAAATATTATACTGGTATATATTGGGAACTGAATATGTACTGAACGTAAGGACATCATTCAAGGGTACATGGAGGTCAATTAAAAATATGCAAAAAAACCTCTCAAAGTATAACATTTTTTGTTTTACTAAAATTGCCATAAAATTTGCTTATAATTTAAGCTTCTAGTAGTTGAAAAATCAAAACTTTTGGGCTTGGGCTACGACCCCGCACTGCACTTTACCTCTATTTTCAACCCAGGTTGCCAAAACTTTGACATTGATTCTTCTAATGTTTTGAAGAACATAAACGTACCGAAAAAATGTTAATATTATCGCAAGAATTACCTTATATTTGATGTTAAAAAGTCTGGGAAATTTCCGAATACTTAATATATGTTCTGGGGAAATTTTATATTTCAGGAATATTCTGCACCCCTGGTGTACAACATTAATGTCATTAACAGGTTCGAAACCATAAGGTTTGACAGTTTCTTGTTGATATTTTTCGTAAAACAAATAAGAGCACAGTGTCCCATGAAACTGTGTGATGTCACACCAACTAAAATGACTGCTTTGTCAAGAGCGAAATTCAAACGAATGAAAGGGAAATATCCATGTTATTTGAAAAACAAAAATGGGGCGGCTATATCAGTAAAATATAGCATAAATGATGTTAAAAACAAAAACTTCAAAAATTTAGTGAGAGCTGTCATTTTTCATTTAATATCTAATATTACACTACACTGGAATATTAAAGTTATCTAACACTGATTATTAGAGGAATGCAGGATTCAACAATAAGTGGGTTTAGTACTTTTTATCCCACATACGGGCACTGCCTTCACCTATTCAGAAAATAATGGTAAGGTCTCTCATAGTAATGTTTAACCCTGAATGACTTACTTGTCTGCAAGTGCAATGCTCGTCATCTGTTTCCTCTGATTCATCTAACACCTCAGCAACCCCTTCCACCTCTGCTTCTACAGCCATATCCACATTTGCAGCCCCTTCCATCTCTACCACTGCAGCCCTTTCTACCTCTTCTTCATTCTCTACCTCTTCAACTCTTTTCCACTCGTATTCACTTTCTACCTCTGATTCTCTCTCTAACTGTGCAGCCCTTTCCAACTCTGCTTCCCTCTCCAATTTTGATATTCTCTCCACCCTTTCTACTCTTTCCATTTTGATTACTAGTTTTGCTACTTTCTTTGGGTTTCTTGTGTTGCGCTTCTTCTTTAGCACAAGTGTGGGACGAAAGACTGGACCTACATTGATGAATTTTACGGGTAATTAATGAAACCAGTGAGCTCTATTACTGAATAAAACTGTGTATTGGTGTCATTCAATATAGTTAGTCGGAGTCAAGGTGGTGCTACATGAGATTATGACTCTCGTTTAGGAAAGTTTTCTTTTCACCCTCCTTCCTTGGTACTCAGTCTTATCAGGAGAATCAAACATGAAAAAAATAACCCAGTAATAATGTAGTAACAAAAAAAATATTTGTTTCACCTCAGGGATTTCGCCTGATGAAACCGCCCGTGACCAAAACTATGAACTAAAAATTACTCTAGAATATTCAATATGAAAATCAAAGAGTAGCTATATCCTGAAAACATCCAATGCAGTAAACTAAGAATAATTCTATCATCAATCTCGTGCAATGATATTATATTTCGATATCAGGTTTCCTTTATTTAGTTTATGATGAAATGATTTGCATGTCTATGTAATACTGCTGAGTTTTTTGAATGAATAGGAGTGTTTCTAAAGTAAATTATAATTTATTGGTTTTAACAGAACTGATCGTGAGAAATATACAGGAAAGCGTTTTCTCTGGAAAAATACTCCTTCATTTGGTAAAAGTTGTATTTTATACAGTAGTATCATAACAATAATTCTTTATTACAGATTATTCGTTCTTAGTTTTTACCCAAAAAGAAAACAGCGGAAAAAATAAGCTCGTCCACTCCATACGAAAATTTGTTCCTCTTCAATAACCCATCAATTCAGCGTGGAATATATTTGTCGAAGGTTACACGCAATTAAAATTAATTTTATTTCAGATGTTCGTACAGTTTGATAAAAAAAAGTTCTTCAACTGTTTCTGATTATTGTAATATGTATTATAAAAAAATTAAAAGTAGATTGTCCTAAACTACAGCATGTATAACTAAACAGAACTAATGAACAAATGCTATTAGTAATTACAACAGTACAAGCTTACAGTAATAAGCATCAAGTCGTTTTTCTCCGTTTATTAACAAGCATAATTATCACATTTTTTCTCACTGTTGCAATTTGTAACATCGGCGTAAGTTGAAAAATTACAGGTTTTTTAATATAACGTATTGTGTAATAATATTTAGTATTTGGTATTACCCAATAATATTATTATTTATATTTTTACAGTCTAGAAAGAATTTAACGCCATTTTTAGAACGTACATATAATACTTTAAAGTTAAATTGAAAGATTTAACATTGTAATTTACATACATTTTTGTTACGTTTATTTTATATGTTATTAATTATGTTGTGATTATAGTACATACAGCAATAATAAATCACTTTTTGTGAAATTGAAAAAGACAGTTTATAATTATAGTGTCACCTTCTATCAATATTATTGTCGTGCGCTGAATTGACGTGAAACTTTCTTGTTTTACGATCTGAATTTGGTGATACTTTTGTATATACTTTTGAAGAAATGACTTTACAAAAGCTGTAACCATTTTCGGGCGTCATTACGGTAACGCGTACGTTTCACCTTATTACTTTCTCATCAAGAAAGATTTTCCGCTGTAGTTGATAATACTTGTCAACCAAGACGTGTTAGAGGTAAGTATGACCATTTTTTCCAGCTACTAATCCAGGAAACGGATATAGTCACTGCCTTTTCCGAAATACAGGGTAAGTTCTGTTTTCCATCATTCCCATTGGCTGCAGTGCTGTTTTATTAATTGCGTTACGTAAATAAAGTTGTTTACTATTACACACTTGATTGTACATGATGCTAATTTACTCTTAAAACAAAGATTTTGAATTGACGTAAAACCTTCTTGCTTTCTTGTGAACACAAATGATGTCTTCGGGAAATATAATCTGCAGAAAATATCAATAAATAGCGCTTTTTGTAACTACAGCCAATTTGCTTCTTATTGAACACAAGTCAACCTATGAACTTAACTTAATAAACAGACTTTACAGTAACGGAGGGAACTGTGAACGATCGCACATTCATGGAAATTCGTCAGCATAAAAAAATGTAATCTAATGATTCTTTTCTAATAGAAAAAAAATAAGATTATCAATTGATTGTATTAATGTTGCATATCACAAATCTTTCTCAAGTTGGTCTTTTTAATGTTGCATTAATTACGCAAAACATAATTACAAAATTTCGCAAGAATTCTCCGAGTGCCATTGAAAATAGTATTTGCAATGCTTTTCAAAAATAAAACTCTGTGTGTTACGGGTTGTTACATACAAGAGAAGCACATAGGTTGCAGATGTTTCAAGGATACATATTCCGTTTCCTTGGAAGTTGGAAATCGGAGACATGTACAGCAAACTAAGAATATTGGGATAGGCGGAACCAGAATGACGACAGAAAAGGGGTACGTGCTCCTGTCAAATTCGTCATTTTAACAGAAAAGTGTCGATATATGGCAGCGAGAGCTCTAATTTTTTCTGATTTTCTTAGCAAGTTGCAGCAGTTTCCAGCTTTTTTCTAAAAAAAATTCAGGAAAGAGTCAATTTTTAATTGACAAAATTTTTTTCTTACTTTTTGACCTTTCCTTTTTTGTCTGAAAAAAGTTTGTCAATTATTATGTGAAATTGCTAGTTTTAAAAATTAGCCTTCGCGTTTATTAAAACGCATCTCTTGAAAATAATAAGATTAATTATAAATAAATCCTCTTACATCACGGTATCTCATAATTTGAATTGAGGAATCTTTATTATATTCATTTCCATTCGACAGTCTTACTACTTCGTGATTTACAAAGTTCTAATACCAGTGCCGGAAAAAAAATTATACAAGGATGCTGTTGTTTTCACAGTTTGAAGTTTGCAGTATATATGTTTAGAAGAAAGCATAATAACATTACATGCGAATCGAATCCAAAATTGAAATATTACATAAAATTGCACTTAACACAGTCCTGTACTGTTCCGATAGACAATAACATAAATTTCTACAGTATATGTAAATAACATATAATTATGTAAACTGATAGTTGGTCAGATGGAGTCAATAAAATGTACAGCTTTTATAACTTCAAGACTATAAAAATTATTTCAGTAGGCCTACTGTAAAAAAATGGGTTCTGCGAGGAAGTAATACTTCCTTGCTAAACTGATGCCGTATTTCCCGTATAATAAATTGATTGCCGGTGCTGTAATAACTGTGGTGGATTTAATATTTTTGGGGATTAAAACTGTTTGATTCGGTGCTACAAAATTATAAATTCTTTACAAAAATGAATGTGTATAACAACAAATCAAAATGATAATGAGTTATTGTTGCATAAAAGCCGTATAAATATCGTTGTACATGCTGTTATAGCATATAGGCTACACATAAGGTGCTCGTACATTGTAAAAAATATTTGTTTCAATAGACTTAGTAGTCTTGAGTAGTTATTCATTGAAATAAGAGTTAAAAGAGCTATTTTATACCACTAAATAATAGGCAAAATTGGTTCCAAACGTTTCTTTGTAATCTAAGGCCTTTCGGTGCCCGGAAATAAGTATAGGATTCCTATTATACGTAATTAATTCATGTGAGAAGGCTATTGCAGATTGTTACTCAAGTCTTTCACTTTTACTATGTCTTCTTAACTTTGAAATATCGATTATTCTAACCCAATTATTTTTAATGGTTGGTTTTCCAAAGCGCTTTTTGACAGTAATCATGTTAATTTTTTTACACAAAAAGTTAAAATTCTCTAGAAATTTGGAAGTTAAGAAGGCATAGAATATTAAATTCCACGTACATTAAAACAAAGATCAGTAAAATATCTCTATATAAATAAGAAAGTTATGATTAAACTATGAAAAAGCTTTCAGTCGCGTTTGACCTCGACCTGGGTCATTGTTGATCTTGAAATGAAGTAAAATAAGATGGATTGCTGTATGACCAATATAATAGGCCTATTCAGTCGTAAGAGTTATCTGTTTGTACACAGTTTTTATTGATATTTCAAATTTCGGAAACCCCCAGTTTATATTATTCGAACCGAAGCAGCAAATTGTAATCTTGCAGAACAATTTTGCTTCTTATATACAAAGAACGAAATATGAAAAAATGCTTATTAATATATTTTAATTAAATAAATTGTTAAGTTTTTGAAACTTTATTAATTATTAGTGAATTTGTCAATACGAGTAAGAAAATAAATAATATACTCTATTTTCAATAGTAAAAAAAACAGGAACTTTTTAATTTGCATTTTTATGCAAGTTGTTATCTTTAGAACTTATCAGTACGAGAAACTCAGAAAATGTGCAGGAATTTGTTTATTTCTATTTCTTAATAGTGGTTTCATTATAATATCCTTTCTGATGCAATTATATTGCAAAAAAAAAAAAATATTGTGAGCATTTTACACATTCTGCAGCACTATAAGGTGTCTCAAAAATGTTTACACACTTTGAACATTCATAAAACCTTTTTAAGTAAGATGCAGATAATATTTAGGCCACTGACTCAAATGAAAGAGGGAAAATGTATAATTAATTTCAGTACTGTTAATTGTTATGTGCCTGAGTTCTGCACATTCGTTTGAACTCAGTTATGTGGGTACCGATAAGAATGTTCCTTACGATTTTTCCCAGGGAGCTTGCTCAAATTTCGACTACTTAGGATTGAAAGATGTTCATGAACTAAATTTTATTTAAAAGGGCATGCAACTGTAAATATTAAGTCAAACTATATTTCAATATCTTTAAAACTCGATTTTTCACAGGTAAAGGAAGAAGAGAAAACATGGATTTTTTTGCAGGTTGAAAAGGTGGAAAAATTACCATGTTTTTTCTTCTTCTTTTATCTGTAAAAAATCGAGTTTTAAAGATATTGAAATATCGTTAGGCTTAATATTTACAGTTCTTCATGCCCTTTCATATAAATTTAGTTCATGAAATTCTATCAATCCTAAGTAGTCGAAATTTGAGCAAGCTCCTTGGGAAACTTGCTCCAAGAAGCGTAAGGAACATTCTTTTGGGTTCCCATATAACTGAGTTCCAACGAGTATGCAAAACTCAGGCACATAACAATACTGTTATCTGTTCTTGAGCTATCATTGATGATAATGAGAAAAGAAATTACACAACTCTTGCTGCTTGCTTTGTAAAAAGTGTCTTCAAAAACAAATTTGAGCAATATCTGAAAATTCTACAAGGCATCCATTTGTAATTGTACAAGGCATCCATCACAAATAAACGTTCTCACAATTTCAAAAAAATTCTATTAAGCAGTTATCGCGAAATGAGTTTTCGTAAATGATGCTTTCCCTATCTTTTTTAACACAGAAGTGATAATTAAGTCTTCAAAGTTTGTGGTATAACCGTATAAGATACGTAAAATATTATTTGTGAAAATTCTTTGCGCAGAACCTACGTTATGGAAGTTACGAAATTTTCGAAATTTTGAGAACTGATTATATGTGTGATAATTATAAAGCACTGATTGTCAGATATGTAGCTTCAAAATTAAAATTTTGATGACAAGACATAAATTGGCACATAAAAGGATTGGACATGACGACATGCTGAATTGGCGTTTTCCATATCAGTAATTTCTCAAGAGCAGCTATCAGTTTGACGAAATGTAATAACCCCCAAAATGATAATATTATACAGCATATTATGTTCTCTTTCATTCGAGGTAATAATATTATCTGTATGTTCATTAAAACTGTTTTATAACTATTCGAAATGTGTATAGTTTTTAGACACTCCGTATAATTATAGAAATACATGTCAATAATGCTGAAACTTTACCTCTTCTGGGTCGACGCATCTGTAATACCTCTTGCTCTTCTTCTTGACGTTTCTTGGCTTCAGCACGTCTTTCTCTAGCAAGCTGTATATTTTCAGCAACTTTCTGCTTCAATTTTTGATCTGGAGCTTCTTGTTTCTGTAGTTCGAAATACTGTGATTTTTCTTCTGCATCTAAACACTTCAGATAATTATACGTCATTGATTTGTTCGAGTTGAATATTTTTTTCATTCTTTGAAGACCTTCAGCATTTTTAGTCATAAAGCATTCGTGAAGATACGTTTCAATTGCCTTCACCAGCACTAAAAAAGGAATAAAAATTAAAATGCAACAGTTGAGGTACAGTTATAGAACGACAATAATTATATACGTATAGTTTGGTGTTTCGTATACCTAAACATTTTTTTCATTGTTCAAATATATTATCGTAATAACGTGTGTTAATGTTTTCGCAACTTGCTCATTTTTGTTGATAGTATGTTGTATGATCACATACCATAATTATAATTAATAAAAAATTCTTATAATATACAATTAATAATTAATTACTCTGATTATATGATCTTGCTTTCAGCAATAGGAGAAATTCCGTGAGGTAATGAACTAATAATGTTAATGTATAACGATTTTATTGTTTGCTACTTGTTAAGTTACACGTACATGATCAGCAAAATAATATTGTTTCTAAACAGAGTTGGGTTGCAGATCCTGGGTTAGGTTTCAACTGAGATCAATATTCAGTGCAAGCAAGCAGTTTCAAGGTAATAATGACTGAAATTTATACACATTATAAAGTTTGAGTTTGCTGCTTGCACGTACAGTATCTTTAAATTGTCAGTAACTTAGTGCATAAATTTTGTGGAAAATATAAAAATTATGTTACAGTATAGGCTATTATAAAATTTATTTTCATAGTAATTGTATTTTTAGGTAGGTGAAAATTAGATTTGACATTTGGTTTATTCTACTTCTATTTTGAGCCTTGACCCTTGAGTAGTTCAATTTTCATATTTTGCCGACTCCCCCCCCCCCCCCAAAAAAAATCGATTATATGATGGATAACCGCAAAGTTAGACAGTCAGATTTAATTTCAATATATAGAGCATTTTTGTCAGTAAGTTTAAACTACGTTTGATTAAGACTTTTTTTTTTTAATATGGCGGGGTCCTGATTTTAACCTGATGTCAGTGTATTTGTAATACCCTGCTACTCAATCCAAATACCACTATTATGAAATGCAGAACTTTATATACATAATGTTATTTAATATGTATTACAGGTACATAAACATCTTGACACTTGAATAAAATGTTGTGGATGATGGTGCTGAAAGCAGTTTCAGATTAATCTGTATTATTAATACTATAGTACGTCACACTAACTAATAAAATATTTTGTTGATAAGTTTTTATATAATGCAGAATGTATAATTAAATATTGAGATGGATGGAAATATTATAATTATAACTCTTTTATAAAAGGAGCAGAATAAGCTCGTAGAATATTACAATTAGGAATGAGCCTCTATGAACTGAAATGAACGAGGATATTATTTTTTATCAAGTGTTCAGAAACATACGACTCCGAAATTATGTTCAATAAAATTGTACAAAAATATGATCCCAAGTTGTACTTTATTTACTATCAAAGAAATGATTCAATATTATATTGTTTATTTTTGTTAACGAACATAAAGTGATGCAAAATCAACACTAAAATTTAAATTATTTCCTTTCAAGAATAATATATTGCAGCTTCACAATAATTCATTATAATAGCCCTGTTCATTTGTTTCTTCATTTCACAAAACCCAATGACTGAACACAATAAAGCATTCATTCGACCTTTCCTTCAATGAGTACAGTCACTCTCTCACATTAATGCAACAAATTAATGTTCTTCATTTAACTCCATAAACAGTGCCTTACAATTTTTTTTGTGATTTTTTTTATATCAAATTCTCATCTATTCAAATCTAATTTCAAAATTACTCTCTAATTAAAAAAATAAAAATATTTTATTTACCGTTTCTTTCCACCACAGGGAATTTAATCCCTCATATACTGGCGAAGTAAATAACTTTGAACTCGGGTGGAGTAGATTTTCCAGAAAAATTGCTATTTTATTAATATTGTAATTGTAATATGATTGATTTAAAGTTATTAATAGACATAATTACTTTTTGGCATATATCTGGGTGCATAGATTATGAAATTTGAAATTTTTAACAAAAAATCCCCTTTTAATACGATTTTTTCTGACGCTGTAAAATATCAAGTATGAATTTTTCCCATTGCTTTCCATGTTATTTTCAAATACATCGAAAGGGGGTAAGGAATAGCCTTAAGTGTTATTGAAGAATGGTGGAACTCAAAGGCTAAACCATATCATTATTTTAAATTATTTGTTTTTATGTCCTAGCTTAATATAGGTCACAGCGCCACTGTATGGGTTTTATATTTTATCTTATAATGTCACTTTTAAATAATCAAATTTAAACTTCGTCGTTTATTCTTCATCCACTCTTAGAGATAAGGCGAAGCGAATGCTGTACATTCAGCATTTCTATTCTTTTACGGGGTTTATGACATTTACTGATAATTTCAGGGTCAAATGATATAGAGTAAACCTGGGTTTCAATTACAATGATTTTAAATTATGCTTAATAACGAAGTACTTTCCTTCTGTCTAACCGTCATTTCATCAGCTACATAACGGTATAAAAAGTTATAACAGTTACACCAAAGCAATCCTATTTTACACAACATAATGAGGCAAAATAAAATGCTTAACCTTTTCCAGCATAATGTTGTTTAAAAAATTATTACCAGTTTCGAGCCCTTCGGCTCATCATCAGATTTACAATATACAAAATTATAAATACAAAGTTCGAATTATAATCTGCAGTATATCATTAAAATAAGAATTGAAAGTTTTTTTTATTCTTATTTTAATGATATAGATTATAATTTAAACTTTGTATTTATATTTTGTAGATCTGATAATGAGCGGAAAGGCTCGAAACTGGTAATAATTTATTAAACAACATTATGCTGAAAAGGTTAAAGACCCTTTTTAGAGCGACTCCAGTTTTCAACACAGCTTATCGGTCCCTTGAGAAATCGAGTACAACGGAAAATAAAGGAAGCAAAACTGTGTGTTGGAAAACGCTTCCTCCGACTGAAAAAAAAACTACAAGTTTAAGCATTTTATTTTGCCTGTTAGCGATTACTATCATCCAGCACATCCTAAGTGTCTGTCTTATTATACACGAACTCAACATGAAAGTTTGCGTATAAAGAGACACACATTTAGGATGTGAAGAAAAACTTATGATTTTCACAATGAAAATACTAAAATGATATTAATGAAGAGATACAAAATACTATGGGTGTCCGGCCAAAATGCTGCATGCTGACAATAACACAGTACGACTTTTCAAAGCTTATAGAAACACAAATAATAATCTGCAACCGATAATGATTTTATTCATAAAAATTGCATATTTTTGGGGGTATTAGATGATCTACATTCCTCCATTCCGCAAACCAACTCGCAGTATATCTTAAAATTTCCTTAGACAATAAATAAATCAACAATAAAATATGGAGTCATTATTATTTTACGAAATATTGTCGAAATCAAGTAAAGCTTATATTTCACAAATTTTCAACAATCCATCATATAATTAGTGACCCTTCGTTTACTGTCAATCTTCTTATTACTTCAAGTTTCACCAAAAATTTGACTCAAATGGCATCAGATGTTTTATTGTACATCATGAAACTTAAAATTATAGACATTGTTGAATAGATTCGCTGAGTAAGTGTTACACTGAGGGCTTGTTTGGGCTGTTGCTATGATGACTTAAGAATTTTGGATTTTCATTTTTAAAATATGCATTAATTTAAAGGATTTATTTATATTTTAATAGCGAATTGGCTGATTTTTAGATGCGATAGCGACAAAGCGCGAAAATATCTGTTGTCTTCATAGTTCATTAGGCCAGTTTTCCTATTAGTCTCCGTCATCATCCGCGAGAAAAAACTCCTAAACGGCTACAGATATAGGTACTACGAAGTATATACTGCAGAAAGTAAAAGAAGTATAACGCTGTTAGCATAAATAAAGATGAATTTTAAAAGTTAGCCATTTTTGACATCAGGATAAACCATTCGAATAAGTGCATATTTCCCTAGTAAATCTATCGATTCGACATTCATCATATTACAGTCGAATTTAAAAATCACTTAATTTTTAAAATCAGGATAAAATCGATCTTCGAATAAATATGTGGTTCCCTATATACTCAATTACTCATCTCTATCCGTTATCAACTTGATATTCGTCAATTTCGATCGGTCGATTCGAAAATAAAAATGTGAGTAGGAATTATTATTTTTGGAATTTTTTAGGAGTTGTTTCACACGAATGATAGAGTAAGTCCACTTTTTCTTACTGATGTTGAGATACTGCTTACAAAATCTAAAGAACCTACAGTAGGCTATTCTAATTAGCATAGTTCGACAGTTTCAACACCAGAACAAAAGGGTGGAGAAAAGAATCGCCGATGTTTTCCTTGTAAAAAAAACTCTCTCCTTTCAAAATCGTCAATTTTCTAAAGTGGAAAAGGTTCTTATGTTGTACATGGTAATGATGGTATACATATTTTTGCCATAAATTTAAAGGAATTTTTTAACTTCAAAAAATTATATGGCTCCAACCTGATCGTTAATCGTCTCCTAATTGTGGATGTGGCCAGATGGGATCACGATTTTTTTTTAGGTCACACCAGCCCACATGAAATCACCCCCTGACAGCCTCACAGGCAGAAGAATATGTCCAGTAACACTGTATAATAAGCATTTATTTTAAAATTCGAATATTTTAGAACCCTTGGGTCACTTTTTTCGATCGAAACCGAGATCGAATCAGATCAAAGAAAACCATCGAATGACTCCGGTCCTGTCGTGATAGGAGTTCCGGTTTTACAAAATGTCAATTTATATCTTTTTCAAACAAATGTAGTGGAGTAAAAATTAACTTTATGATCATATAACAGTAGGAATTACTTTTGGAATTTGTATATTCACTGAAATTTGTGTACCTTTAGGTACAGTATTCATCGACCGAATCTTTGTAAAACAGGCTGAAATTTTCTCAGCTTTCTAATGAACTGGTCGGGTTTTCTATAGAAAAACGATTCTCGAATTATTGGAGATATTCTACCGAAATTTTTTATTTTGAGTCGGGTTTGCTTAAACAAAACTCTCATAGGTGATCAAACTATGGTTTCATAAGAATAATATGCACGCACATCTGAAGACGTATCTCGATTAGGAGTGTTATCAGATCTGTTTCGAAATATTGTTCTGGAAAGTCAGATTCGGATTTCAGTTCTCAAAAACTGATTTCCAGAAAGAGAACAGTTGTCCCAATAACAGTTCCTCCCCCCCCCCCCTAATATTCCTCCATTAGTCATTTTCAGTTTCAACCATCAAAAGACTCCGGCAAAGAGTCATTCGAAACCAAAGGTCATTTCCTTCAGATAGGTATTTCAATATTTTGATTCCTATTTGATTTTTGATTCATATTTTGATTTTTGATGGGGAGCTGTGATTTCATCAACTCGGTTTCGGAAAATATTATAGGTCTCGTCGAAGAGGGCTAGTCCCTATCTCGGTTTCTTTAAAAGAAGAGAGCGCGACTTGGTCACTGTTTCTTAGTCTCAGTTTTGACTCGACTGGTCCCGTTGAACCCTTAGAATTTACTATAAATTTTGTATTGAAATTTTAGTGAGTTTTTTTAATAATAGTTCGATAATCTAAACGAGACCGAGATCACGTACGAAACCGGAACCTGCAATACGGGACCGAAACTAGTCGGGGATTCAGAGCAAAATTTCGGGGGAGGCAAAATTGCTATAGTCGGGAAGCGTGCAGACCGACAGCGAAGCACTACCATAGTTGGCGCAAGCGAAGAAAATTTTAAAAATTATTGTTAAAAACTCACTCTTCTAGACCATTTTTACTAACATTTGCGAGAGAATTTTCTGATGATTTTGTAGTTTTCTTATGTTATCTGCATTCTTCGGTCTCTTATATCCGTGACGGAGGAGGCGCCCTCCTCCCGACCCCCCTTGTATAGCGCGCCTGTCCGAGTTCACCCTGTTGTAGTTTCGATCTCGTCTATAGTAGGAACCCTTGAATTATATGCAATATAGGTAATTGAAATTAAGCAATATTACCAAGTCTACTATTCACACCGATTGTAAATTTGTGTCTGTTGTACTGTGGCCTTAACTCAGTTTGTTTAAATAAACATTTAAAAAGCAACAATATAATTGAATTTCATAAAATTGTTTCCAGATCTTTCTTTAAATTACGTAATTACGATAAGGTAGACCAAGCCTTGTTTTATTCTAATAAAACTATATACCACTTTTATCTCTATATAGAAAAATGTCTTGTACGGCATTTCGTAGAATATTAACGTTTGTGTCAATGGTCTCGGGATAATTTATAGTATTTTTCTTAGACGCTTTATATCAGCTAAATTCCTCTGGCAATGAGTAAGAAGAAAGTGGTATATGTATATGAGCTTAAATAGAAATTACGTTGATGAATAAACCTAATTTGTACATTGACAAACTTATGTGGCACTATTGTTATTTTAAAGATGTAAAATAAGTTAAATAACATTATAATTTAGCGAGGGGTTCATCACTTTAAATTTCCCTCTTTACCGGTGGGCGTAATAAGAGCTCTCTAGAATTTACTTGAGGTCGCTTAGGTCGGAGGCAGGTCCCTGGAGGGATGTCAGTGGTCGGAGGTTTCGAACACTCTGGAGGTCCCCAGGTAATATGAATCTTTATTTTGTAATATAGCAGTATTTGGTCAGATTTTTAGAATTTCCCTCAAATAAATTTAATACACATGCAAACTACTAACATTAGTTGAAAGTATATTGATTAAGTTATTGTAAAGATGGAGTATAATTAATGACCAATATTTTCTTCGTGTAATATTTCGACTTTTATGTAACAGTCATTTTCAAACATTTTAGGAACAGTAAATATAGAATAAAAGTATTTGTTTTTTAACCTGCAAAAACACTGCGATATATAAAAATATTGCAAAATAAAAACCTTTGCATGGTGGGTTGATACGTATATTCTTCTTAAAATTTGAGAAATGGTTATTATTAATTATTATTATAAGTAAAATCTTAGTTAAAATATATCAGAAATTAATATTTAAAAATTAGGAAAGTTGTCTATACACTATTTACGTGCGGACAACTGGACATTGACGTTGACAACTTGACATCAACAATGAAATCGTTATTTAGAGGCTGACTATAGTTTTTAAAAGCTGGCCTATAGAAAAATCGAGTAACTTTTACTGTTGTAATAAATAAATATTAGGTAATAAAAACAAATATGCAAATGAAGGCATTATATTTTGGATTAATTTTGAATGACGCTGGAAGTGTTGTGCATATTTTAGCGTCAATAACAAAACTATCCCACGATGACTATATCAGCAGATGGAATGCTGATTCTGCTAGATGAATTCAAATTACACTTTCACTTAAATTTATTTTAAATTTATCAGCGTTGTTTAACGGTTTTGGGTCACTATCTAGTGATTTAGGAAGATTTAGGCAACATCGATTGATAAAATTTTGACATAATTATCGCAACGAACCCCTCGGAAAAGGCTCGTATCGGGAAGGCATGGTAGAAACCCTAGTATATACAGTTCCCAGAAGTATAAACTAACAGAATTGTAATTAAATTATAATAACCTAAAGGTAAAACACTTGAACATAACCTGAGTTTCCTGAAAAATAAAAATATATTTCAATGTCTGAAAATTGGAATTAATTACTTCGCCATTTAGTCTAAAATATTTTTTATCATCAAACAATAAACATTTTAACACCTGTAATTGTATTTAAATAAACAAATGAAATAATTACCTTGACCCTTGAGTTGAAAGTCCATGATTACCAAAGTAGATGCTAGCACCAACTGCAAAGAAGCTCCATGCAGTCTTCATCGCCTAACTTACTACGTCATGACTTAAACGCTTTCTCATTGGTTCAAAAACTTACCCGCCAAACCCAGTGTTTAAATAGTGTTAAGTGATCACTTCTTGGTGTTATGTAATATCTTGGTCACAAATTTTAATGATTTCAAGCTTTAAAATGATTTGTAGATCTATTGCTTCTCAAAATTTTAGATAGCACGGTTGTGAGTAATGATAATTATGAATGAAATTGATGAGAAGTTTAAAGAGCTGTTGCGGCAAATTAATTTTACCGGACGTATAGATTCGATGTGGGAAAGTAATAGTATCGACAATTCGTACAACTATACAGCTAAATTTTATGGCACAAGCTTTTATAGGGAGAAAAATTGAAATAAATTAAAATCTGGATTATTATTACTATATAGCATAAAACGGACTCTATTTTCATGGACGCATTCCGTGTATGATTAGAAGCTGAAATCAGAATAATAAGGAATAAAAACTCGTATTGCCAAGTATGTAGGCCTAATGAGAGATGCTTGTCCAGTACTATACACCAAGATTTCTTACGTGATCTTTGTAGGGAATGCAAACCTGTAAATTTGGAATATCAACAGTTTCAACCGAAGAAGGAGAGAATATAATTGCATTGCATTTCGAAGGATTAAGTTTTAAACAATTATTAGCTGACCACTTCGTGATGTTTTGGAGAACTTCATTAAAACTTCGTATTTCGTCTTGCATTTTATCGAGACGAAACGATATATACAATTGGATATCATCTGCATATAAGTGACCATCAACATCACCAAAAGTTTTGACGATATCATTTGAATATACAGAGTCCAAGATAGGTTCAAGCAAAGGCCCCTGCGGGACTCCGACGAAGTTGTCTAAAAACGTAGATGACATGTTATTAAATTTGACTTGTTGGGATCATTGTGTAGGCCTATAGGTAATTGTTAAACCATTTAACTACCGGTCCTCCAGAAGTGATTGAACTAATTTCCTTTAGTAATATATTATGATCCACAGAATCAAAAGCCTTAGAAAGGTCCAGCAAGGCAAAAACAGTTACTTTACCGTTATCTATATTAGAATATATGTCATGAATAACTTTCGTAAGAGCTGTGACTGTACTGTGGTTTTGACAAAAACCTGATTGAATGGGAAATACAAAGTTTACTGAGTGTAAGTATTGAGTAAACTGATGTAGAACAGCTTTTTCTAGAACTTTCGACAGAAATGGTGTAATATTAATTGATCGAAAATCAGATGGAGTAGTAGGGTCGGATACTTTTGGAACTATATGGACTCTTCCACTGCTGGGTACGGAATTGCGAGGTGGTCAATGAAAAATTAAAATGGTGTAAAATTGGCCTTAAATATATGGAAGAGCTATTTTCACGATCTTTAAGGATATGCCATCACACCTGTAGCATTATAAGTAAATGACTGAATGATTTTTAACAGGGTGAATGAGAACAGGGAGAATGTGAATGAAGGATCTTCGCCGTTGCTTCAAGAAATATTCCCCGCTGACCTATTGATCTGCTGCTGATCATGTGATGTAGATAATGCAAAAAAAAAAAAAAAATATTTAAACCAAATTCATTGTTGTCTTTAGATTCAGGAACTTGTAATTGCTTCAGTGATTTCCATAGTTCCTTAGATTTATTTGCACTATCATTGATAGTCTATTCTTCTGAAAATATTGCTGTTTCATTTTTCTTGTTTTCGATGTTATATTATTTCTTAAAACCTTATATTATCCCCATAATTCACCAGTGCGATATTTTTTTAAATTAGAATAAACCGCGTCGTTGTGCTGATTCATCTCCATCTTAACTTCTTTTGTTAACCACGGTGCAGCCTTTCTACTACAGTACTAACTACTAAGCCTTTTAGTGACAAAAGGAGCAAATTTATCTAAAATATCAGTAAACAAGTTATTAAAATAATTAACTTTGTCATTTAAGTCATACAACGAATCCATTACATGCCAAGGAGCTGCGACAATCTCTTCTCGAAATCCATTATAATCCATGTCTTTAAAATTACGGTATGTTATAAAGGAAGGAATATTTTTTGGTCGTTCCACAGGATATAAAAGATACACACAATCGTGTGCTTTTTTTTTTTTACTATTAATATTAACAAGTAGAATTTAACTCTATTAGCTTTAATAAAGATGCGACCATATAGACCACCAGAGCTTTTACGGAAACAATAATTAGAAAAATTAAACACAAAATTGACACTAATTTAAAATCAGAATAAATTGTCTTTCGAATTATTGTTTTATAGTTTGCTACACTTGTCATCTTCAACAGTTATCGGAATATTACCGATTCGATATTCGTCAAAGTTCGATCGATCGACTCGGCAACTAGTCGCTATGTGGCATGACAATATATTACTGACACTCTGAGTAACTTTACTATTATACTTTCCTATACATACAGATGTGGTTGTAATTGGATATATAGGGGAGACCGGGGCTGGTTGGCACACTTTTTACATTTTATTTTTTGCTGACCCATACGTTATAATAGTACCGATGTCGACTGGTAATTGTTGTAGTTATTGCTTTTGGCTACATTTTGGTGATTTTTATATTGCACTGCTGTTATCTATATTTTCACAAAT
>JAQIWE010000862.1:0-18562 GCA_034698565.1 Campodea plusiochaeta
AAGTTCAAGACCGTATTTTATTACCAAAACATAATGCAAGAAACCTCTAGCCTCAGAAACACTATAAGATTATTTATTTTCTCATTTAAACGTGTACTTTTTAAGATCAGTCAGGGGCCTTGTTTTCCTACATGCATTTTACATAGCCCTCAGCTTTCACTTGCTTTCTTTCCTATTCAAATCAAAGCCCCAGGGCAAAGAAAAACTCTGCAGGAACATTTAACATATCACGGCTTTAAGTGATAAAATTTTATGCAACTCATGGCTACAGCTCTGGAAAAATTATGCAAAAATATTCTTTAAGAATGTGCATTTATTCTTTAAATAAAGGTTAATATAATTTTTTTTTAAATATGAAACAAACCTTATTTTGTTCAGAAAAAAATGCTAAAGTAATCAGGACTTTTCTGTTAAAATAATCATTCATGAAACTTAAGTATTTTTTTATCAACAAAATGAATGAGTAACTTTTAGCTTATTTCCTAAGACTGTAATAAAAATAGTGTTAAAAATCAGAGGAAAAATTGCGTTAAGGGAAAACCTGCAGAGTCAGGGAATCTGATTAAAAAATAGTGTAGAAACTCAGCACTGCATAGCATTTTGAAACAGCAGAAATAAAGTGCTAAACTTTCAAAATATTTTGAACTTAATGTGACTGCCAAGACACAGTTTCAATCTACTGTTTCTGAATTCTGAAATATTTTCAAGTTCCTGCAGATGTTTTGGTGAAAGATGTTCTAAATATAAAACATAGTTTTTTTTTGAGAAATTTTTATTAACGATAGGGATGACTTAAATATGAGACTACCTTTATAGTAATATAATCAATCCCTCTAATCTTGAGATGTTATTTGTTTTCAGTCGAGTTCGCTCAAATAAATACAAAATGCTTCAAGATATGTACAATATATTATATACCAGAGGCAAAGGTACATTTGGGAAAGTTAAAGTTGGTATTCACAGGTCAACTGGGATGAAAGTTGCTCTCAAGTTCTTGAACAGGAACAGTCAACATGTAAGTTTAATGGAATAATACAAATATGAATCATAAGTCATAAAATATTTCATATTTTTATTATTTGCATTTCACAAAGTTTTGTCTTTATCAGGACCTGAAATTTACTTTTGCAATATAGTAACACTTGAGTTTTAGGCTATAAGTTCACCATAATTGTGTTTATTCAAATTTTTATAGTGCTATTAACAGGCATAATTTAATAGCATTGTTTAAATAAACTTGATACTTTACTAAATGAAAAAGGGGATAGAGGAAACTTTGAAAAATAGGCTATCTTAAAAAATTAATTGAATGAACAAAATTTTTGGCAATTTCTTTAAAATATAAATAATATAAGTTAAGTTTTCTTCTTGGTCTAATGTATTTCACCAAATGTACAAATTGTTCGTTAAAAAAAGCCAAAAGATTTTTTAACAATGTATGGAAGTTTATTACTTGAATCTGTTTTTAATTTTTCTTTTCTTTTCAGTTTGATATTGAACGTGTGAAAAATGAAATCAAGATCTTGGAAATCCTTGATCATCCAAATGTAGCTCAATTGTTTCAAGTGATTTATGATGCTGATAATGTCATTCTTGTTATGGAATTTTGTGAAGGAGGAGAATTATTTGATTACATAGGTAACAATAATCAACGGATTATAATGTGGTTTACAGATTAATTAATAGCTTAATGTTAATATATATGACTTTGATATGAGGAAAAGTTGCAGAAGAATTATTGATTATATGACAATTTTGGATATCTAAAATAATCTGTAATAAGTAGATTTTGGTATATGAATACCTTCAGTTTTCACTCTCCAATATAAAATTTTCTGCATTTGAAGTAAGAAAGTTTTGTTTCAGTTTGTACTTTGTAGTCATTGACCTGTTATTATAATACTAACATATCTTTCTATGAGTTTCTCGTGTGGAGTCAAAAATATTTGAATGTGATTTCAATGTTCGATCATGGACTTGCTTGAAGTTGGAACTTTCACACAGATTCTCATACTGGGTACTGAAAAAAAGGTCCAAAAAAACTATGATTATTTCGCAACATTAAAATATCCTATTATTCTTTATTTTTGATGAATTTGAAAACGAAATAAAACAGCACAAACTCAAATATTGTTTTGTTGCTCATTTTCTAGGTAGTCTTCATAATAGACGTTATGAATTAGTGAAGACTGTAAGGGAGCCAGAAGCAAGGAGTATGTTGAGACAAATTTTATCAGCTGTTGGATATTGTCACTATTTGGGATTTGCTCACAGAGATCTCAAACCTGTGAGTATTATGGAATAGGTTTACTAATATTACCCGTAGAATGTTAACTTTGGAAAGCATTTGAAATATTTTTACCCTATATTCTTGTTTACTTAATAGTACTTCCAATAACTGAAGAAAGTTATTGGCAACTAAAGTGTATTCTGACACTCAATTGACTCAAAGAAACATGTAGTTTCCATGCAAAGAAATAAAACAGTGTGGAGAGTGTGATCACTTTTAGTATGATCAAGTGATGGGGTCACTGTATCTAGTATCACTTCTGCTTATCTGGACCCTTTAAAGTAGAAGGGTTTAAGATTGATCACGTATCAATTATGATATGAATATCACATGTTTCATTGATGCAATATATTTGACGGTATTTTGATCAGTTGAATGTGTGTGAAACTGTTTTTACCACTAACTAAAAATTGTTTTTGACATTCTGTGTAGCATTATTATTGGAACCTTTTCTCTTTTTAACTGTCAGACATTGCATTAGATCTATATGGCACACCTTATTTGTCAACCAATGTATTACAATAAAAATATCATTCATTTGCTACCATTATTATAAAAGTATATAAGTTGATGTTCCTCAAAATTGATTGTTTTGCTTTTCTGTACCATAGGAAAATGTATTACTGGATAAACAACGTAATATGAAGTTAATTGACTTTGGTTTGGCTTCTAATCCACATCTTGGACTTATAAATCCTTTAAATACATGTTGTGGATCTCCATGCTATGCTGCTCCTGAATTAGTAGAAGATTCAAAGTATTATGGTAAGATATCACTTTTATCACATTTGTACTGGCCATTTTTTTAAACTTTTGTAAACATGTCATGATTTACGTTTCTGAGAACCTTTTGAAAAAGTATTAAATTATATTACAAACTTTTGCAGAGTTAAATGAATTATTATACATTTGGTAGCAATAAGTATGTCATAAAAATTCAATTAATTTCCACTTTTCTACTGAAGTTTTCCTCAAACTAAGCAAAAATACCATTAAATTACTTTTGGAATACATGTGTAACATAATTATTGTAAAATATTTTCTTCTGATTTGTAGGGAATGAAGCTGATGTATGGAGTCTTGGTGTTTTGTTTTATTCCATGTTAGAGGGTAGAATACCATTTGAAGAAGAAAACATCACTAAACTTTATGAACAAATTAAGGTACTGGGATATATAAATATTTGTACAGTTCATAAATGAAATATATTAGCCTACCTGATTTTACATTAGAATTTCATAAATTAAGTACAAGAAAAAATTCACCTCGAGTGGGAGTCCATATAATTATACAGTATTATTTCTTTCAAATATAATGACAATGTTAATCATTTTAAAGAAGTGTTTTATTCTTTTCCTGTAACTAAATGCTGTAGAAAAATTTCACAAGAGTTACACTTTCCAAATATCGAGGAGAGACAAAAACATGTTGACTAATCTATGAAACAACTGTAGCCAGGAACTCAGGAAAGAAGACTTCTTTATTTCAGATGAGGATATTTTTAACATTAATGCTCTATGAAGTTATATATATTTTATACTCTTTATACTGTATGACTTTAAAGTGAGAATAACAGAATATGCTTGTATACTGGTATTAAAATTGTCTTGTTTATTTATTTAAACATATTTGATACATGAAAATGAACTGTACATGATGTGTGTGAACACCAGATCTAATTAGCAAATTCATAGAATTGTACAAATGATTGAATAAGTCTGATAGCAACGTATGTATATTTATAAATGTGATTATTTCTTTTAGAATGGTGATTATGAGATTCCAGCTGAGTTATCTCCTTCCTGTCTTGATTTATTACTTCGTATGATGGAAGTAAATCCAAACAGAAGAATTACTGTTCCTGAAATTGCTAATCATCCATGGATGTTAGAAGGATTTAATGAACCAGTCATTACTATTGGACCAATACTGGTAAATGAATAGTTTTTCAAAGACTGTAGATACATTCAGTGATTCAGAGAGAGATCATTATAGTTAGATATAAAATTTATTTTTAAACTCCAGCAGTGTTGCATACTTTTCAATGCGAGATGCCATATGAAGAGTCCAACAGTTATTTATACCAGCATTGCTCTTTATATGCAATACAAAAAACTCTCTGCTGTTTTTGTAATTCTATTATTTTTGTTGTTATTCCTATATAATGTAATTATGTTCAATTCTATTTCTTTATGGTATATTACATGTACAAAGTGTTGAATGGAGGAGAAGCATCTTATTGTATGTCTAATAACTGCCCTTATAAAAATAAAGGTTAGGCTGCTTCTTCTTCTTATTAGTATTATAGAAAATACAGTAGGGGAAAAAAGAGTGTATCATATCAAAGATGATTAATGTCAATAACAGTCTTGCAAAATACACTACTTTTTCCTAAAGACTGGCCTAATTAATACTGTTTGCCTATAATAATATTATTTCTACCATATCAAAAACCAAGCTACTGTATTGAATAACCTTTTCAGTATGTAAAATTAGAAAATTTACTTTTGTAAACATGTACAAAGACTACAAACATTTGTGGAAAAGACCACAGATTTGACTGTAGTAGTATAATAGAGAGATTACATCACAAATTATAAAAACTATACATTAAAAATTAAGAAATCATATATTTTTAGTGACAGTTATCATTTGATATCTTTATAAAAAAATTAACATTACCATAATGGTGCATAATAGTTACAATTTTCCAACCAGCTTTTACATATATGACGTTAAAATTTAAAGCTGTGTTACAAACTAATCAAACTCATATATGACGTTAAAATTTAAAGCTGTGTTACAAACTAATCAAACTCTGTTTTCCAGGACCAACGAACAAAACTGGACGATTACTGTTTAGACGAAATGACTCGCATTTTCAAAGTCCCACACGACGTAGTAGCAAAACGTCTCTTTCCACCAAAATTTGACAACTACACAGCAACATACAGAATTCTATTGAAGAAAAAAGAGAAACTCTTTGCACATCGTAAAATCTACTTAGAATCACTTCAGAAAACAATACCAAGAACCCCACAGGTAATACATAAATCACCAGTGAAGAATTCCCCGAAGAAAGCATTTCATTTCTCAATTGATTGTGATATAAATGAACGAAGTGATGAGAATATGGTATTTGAAAGTGTTGAAGATGTTTTTTTATCTGATGGTATTGATGGAGAACAAGTAGAAGAGGTTTTTAAATTACCACAACTTCATTTTGATGATGAACAAATCAAAACTCCAAAAATGGTAGAAAGTTTGAAGCAAGAAGGTAAGGAGTTATCTTTCATTTACAGTGTTTAATTTGTGATTTTTATAACTTCATCTACTATACTAAGTTACGAGCGTTTTCTTTCCTGTACTTATATTAGTTCTACAATGCTACAGTGGTGCTGGTGTTAAAAAACGTTTTTGGAAGGAACTTTAGTTTTAAATTTTATGATATCTGTCTTAAGTTTCTCAATATTTTACTAAATTTCAGCAAATATGGTATAAAATTAAAGAATTGTATTATCAATGATGATCTAATAAAAAATTTGAATTTTTAGAATGAGATATTTACGGTATGTTAGAATAATAATGCGTTCTCAAAGAATAAAGTGGAGTATAGTGAAACAGATAATACTGTTTAATTAGCTTATAAAAATAATTCATTTGGCCATTGAATGTTCAGTTAGATTTTCAAGCAAGGCTGTTAAATTGTTAAGCAATATTTTATTGCAACAATTTGGTTAAATATTATTATCATAATATTAGTAAGAGTAGTCAAGCCTAAAAATAATCTCAGTTACTCAGCATATTATGGTAATTTGATACATTATAATTATTTATTTACTATTTAAATAATCAGGAATTCCTATTTCAATAGCATTCACTTCAAGGATATATCAAAAGGTAATTAATTATCGATTAAAATATTTACAGAAGTTAATACATTAGCATTTTATTCTTTTATCACTTCATTTTCTATTAGACAACTACCACTTGATTTACTTTTTTCCTCTTTTACTAGCTTTTACATTTTTAGCCTTAATTCCCGCCCCTTATCTCAGTAACTGCTTGTCCGATTTTCACCAAATTTTCAGGATGTATAGTGCATAGCCTCAGCATATTCAGAAATTTGTTCAAATCGACCAAATCGGATTTCGTGTTTTCATCTTCAGGATATTTTCATGTTTCATTGAATATCTCCGGAACCACTTGATGGATTTTAACCAAATTTTCAGAAGAGCTTCCGTATAGCCGCCATATACAAAAAGTTCCGTAGTCAAAAGTGACCTTGGTTTCAATTTTTTTCGTTTCCATCTTCAAGTCAAAACTTTAACTCTAATTTTCTCCAGAACCACTGAGCGGATTTTAGTGACATTTTCAGGATTGTAATACTTTGTACATATGACAAAAGTTCCTTAGTCAAAATCAACCTAGGTTTCGAATTTAAAATTTACATCTTCAAAGCTCTGATTTGTTTATTGATTTTCTGCGGAACCACTTGGCGGATTTTATCATTTTAATCAAATTTTCAAGATAGTATCTGAATAGCCATATACACATAGTTCCGTAGTCAAAACTGACCTTGGTTTTGATTTTTTTTGTTTTCATCTTCAGGGCAAAACTTTAACTCTAATTTCCTCCGGAACCACTTAGTGGAATTTAGTGAAATTCAGGATTGTAATACTTTGTACACATGACAAAAGTTCTGTAGTCAAAACCGACCTACGTTTTGAATATAAAAATGTCATCTATTCAACTATTCCAAACTCTTTGCTGGTTTTCTCAGAACCCACTTGCTCAAATAAAACTGTCTTGTAAAAAAGTTCAGCATTTGGAATTTTTAACTTTTTTATATTTTGGATGCATCAGATTTTGCATGTATGAGAATACTAAGATACCACACAAAAATATTAAAAAGTCAAAATTAAGGCTTTCATTTTTTCCAGGGGAAATAATTTGCTTCTTGTTTTTTTACTTTGTGGTGCTTCATTTATGAATACAAAATTAAAAGTGTATTACAAACTTGAGTTTTTTTATCAATATTGCAGTTTTAACCTCTTTTAAAACATGATCAAGTTTTCTCAGTTGGTTTTTAGAATTGTTTTTCAAAAAACTTATTTGTAGCCAATATTATTATTTCTAATGCGAGTAATTATTCAGCATTTCTCAGTCAGTCTCATAGGACAGTAGTTTTCTTTTAGGGCATGCTGGATCCATATCAGAGTAATAATTATTTTGCCAACTGCTGAAGTTTCTTTTTTTTCTAATAATTATAAATTAGCAACTATCTACATGATCTAACTGTCAGTGTACAGCACATTGCCTGTAATGTAATCTCTCCACATTTTTCCTTAATTTTTCTTTCATACAGTAGGCTTCTGTTTATATCTTTTATATTTACTTGTAACTTTCTTGTAATCAACTGTAATGACATAAAATTGATCGCTTCACAGAGTTTTAAACAGAAACAATCTGAGTTTATTGTTTGCTAAATTATACTACGGGATTTTATAATTTAGTCTGAAATTCAAATAGGGTCTATACTTTGGGCCAAGCCTCAATTTTAATGAAATAACACATAAATTTGCCAAGACAGCATTGAAATAACATTATAATGTTACATTTACTTTATTTTATACTTGAATAAATCAAGTTCACTTTAAAACTATGATCACTGGAAAATAGCATACCATTATAAAATATAGCAAAGAAAATAAATGTTTTCTGTTTCTAAACCTTTATGTTCATTTAAGATTCTTTGGTAAAATATTAATTTATTTAAAATGTATTTTTAATTTGTTATTTCAGATATACTTCCTCAACTATCACCGAGTCGTTCTTTGGATACAGGAATGGATGAAATTAACAAAAGTCCTGCTTTAACTAACAAGTAAGTTACAATATTATATATTTATAATGAAATAGCCTGAGACTAAATTAATTATTCAAACTTCATACCAACTTCATACTTTAATACCATATTATAATATATTTCTACTCACATTTTTTTGTAATTCTTTTCCTTGTTTTGAAATCCAAATTTCAGAATAAATTATAAATTTAACTGAAAACACAAATTTGTAACTTGAAGACATGCAGATATTACTATCAGCGTATATTCAAATATTGGTGGTGCACTCAAATATTACAACAATGTTCAATTTTTTTTTGTAATTTACACATTTATATTCAAGAAGGCTCTATGCTCAGACAGTAATACAGAATTATTTCGTAAATTTTCAAGTTTATTGTAAACTCATTTTCAAACGTGTTAATAAATATGACAGTTAAAGACAAATATAAACAAATGGAAAACATACAAAATTAAGTTAGGATTTTAAAATTGAATTAGTAAACAGCTTCTCCCAGGGTCTTGGTATTGAGAGTCCTTGAGTTTCATTCAATGCATTAGCTCCTCAGGCTATGGGCTTTCACGATTTCTTACGTAATTTACACAGTATTTGTTTTTTCTCTTTATCATTTGAAGCAGTAAAATAATTTCTTATCTTCTTCCAGTCTCCAGCAAGGTTTCTGTACACCAAAACGTCCAAATAATGGTTATGAATCAGAAACTCCTGTGTCCAATAAGAAGAAACTTCTTGGAAGTATTGGTCGTGGAATTAATATTATTCGTCATATATTTACACCTCAGAAAGACTCTGTTGAAAAAGATATTCCATTGGTTGATATGAAGGTAAAGAGAATTATTGGAAAAATGATTTATAAGAAAGTCACTTTTTAATTAATGTATCATAATAGAAAGAGAAAGCTTTTGTTATTAAATTAAAATATTATTATTGGGGAGCTATTATTAATGTTGACATTTTTGTAATGCCTTTTTCCTGTTTTTTTTAAAATACTTTAGAACTGACAATGATTAGTAATTAAACATATTTCGATGTTTGCGAGTTGTGAATTATTTAAAGTTGATTAGATGACTTTCAGTTTTATGAAAGAAGTGTCTCAACAAATTTCATTATATTGTTATTTCTACTGTTATAAAGAGTTTTATTGTTATAATGGCTCTGTTTTTATGGCTCAAGAAATTCCTTTGTTATTGAAGAAATATTTTTAATCACTTTTCTGTGATGTACTAACTAAAATGTCAATAACTATGTTTTGAAGATGACACTGACTGACCAAACAAAAGCTTAGTTATAAATATTTTCTTTTGATTATTGTGATATTTAAATACATAGTTTTATGTTATGTAACGAGTGTCCTTTATCCATTATTACAATCATAGCACAGAAGTTGGAGTCTTTCAAAACTTTGTTTTCTTGATGGTTTAGTTTATATTCTAATTTACTTTTTCAAAAGTAATATTAATTATAGAGAATTTCCACATATCTTTTCTTTGTTTTCTTGAGTGATCAGACTAATTTGCTTTTTGAAATGTAATATTATGGAGATTTCCCTCATTTCATTTAATTAATCTTTTTATTCATAGGCTATGAGTAATGTAAGTGTAGTAAACTGTAAGACTGTTGATGAAGTTATGGAACTGCTTTGTGAACAAATGGAATCAAATGGATTTGTATACACTAAGAAAGGGTAAGTTTTATGGATACAGTTTTTTTGTATCACAAATCTATTAAAAATTATGAAGGGCCCAATTAACCCGCCCTCATGTTCCTAGGTTCAATCTTTCTTTGAACATGCCCTCCATGTTATCAAGGTCCACCTGTGCCAGTTGCAGAAAGACTTATCACTTCTCCCCCCTTCTTCTTTCCATGGGTAGTGCAGTGCTCCCCCATTAGTAGTAATTATAGACCTTCATCGCATGGATCGCATGCTCTAAGAAATTAAAATTTCTTTCAAAAGTAGTGTATGCTGCATTGATTGTTATTCAAACAAATTAAAATTGAGAGTACTCTGAGATTGGATTTTTTTCTTTTAGTATATTATTTTATTTATGTACGTTTTAAACTTACAAATATTCAATGTGATACATGTTACTACAGTTAATTATCAATGAGGAGAATTTTGCATTATTTGATTGTATTTTAACTCTTCACTTGTAACACTCTTACAACTAAGCTTCATATCCATTTAATTAATCTGTAATGTATCACATAACATTAACATATTTATTCTCTTGAGTATTTGCATTCCCATTATATTCTTAGAAAAAAACTAAATTAGTTAATCCTTTGAGGTGCAGTGGTAAGGTAGCGTATAAATACCACATCTATGTTGTTTTTTCTCTTGGATTAGCAGTGGCATTTTGGAAATACCTCTTCTGCCTACTTTTTATTAAGTGACATCTAATGAAAATTTATATTTTTAATTTGTTTTACCTGGTTATGAGTGTAGGGTGGTAAGAATAGTTCATTGAGATGTTTTTTCATGTCTTTTAACTCTTTCCCTCTCTTTGCGTAGTACATTTCTATTTGGACTCCCTCTCTTTATGTAGTAGCTACTGTCTGCCTCCTGGTTCAAACGTAGGGAAGCGTAGTAAAACGGAAAAGAGCATATTGATGCCATCTCTTGGCATGAAGTTGAATTAATGCTAAAAAATTATTATAATCAGAGTTATTGAAGGGTTTTACATTAAAAATGTTTTTGTTTGGATATATTTGAGCTTCTTGATGTTATTTGGTTATGTACATTGATATGTTCATGGTAATGGTACTTGTCTGGTACAGTTACTGGATGAATTTACTGATTGTTTTGATAAATATGTACCATAACTGACTGGATAAAACACAGAAAAATGGCATTTCAGCTTATTATATGCTATATAAACTAACCTAACCTGACTTAATTGTATTAAAGCTGTATAATCTGACTGCTGTTTACTGTAGCAGTGAAATGTCAGTAAAATTTGAGTTTACTGGAAATATTTTGGTACGTTATGTAAGCTGAAGACCTATAACAGTCAATACTAGCATTTTAAAATTGTAATTGGAAATTTTAAGCTTATATACCAATTATAAAGCACAAAATACTTTAATTGTGATATTCAAAGATAAATAGGTCTTTGTAGTGGGAAAAAAGTTGAATTAATTGATGAGGGAAAGGATTAATATTTCAAATACATTATTTTACGGGGAACCTATTTGGTCACAAAGGTCAAAATGTGAAAAATGATAGTAATTGGTGCCTGTAATTACCAGGTAATGCTGCTTTGCTTTTTCATAATCAAAAGAAAATCATTTTTAATAACATATTAATTAGTTTTCTTCTTTCCTTAGTGCCCGTGTTCGAGCAAGTGTAGTAGGAAAGAGTGGAAGAGTTCTTTTGGAATTTCAACTTCAAGTAGTACGTGTAAGTGGAGTTACTGCTTTTAAATATGGAATAAGAAGAGAGAGAATGAAAGGCTGTGCTATAGAATATAGGAAAGTATGTTCTGCTATTCTTAATATATGTTCACGATATGCAAATGTTGATCTTGGTTCTAATTAATTGGAAGTTAGGGTAGTTATGACTGAGAAGTAAGTTGGCAATGGAAATACTGTATGTTCAAGCAGGGGTTTTTACGATGTTATACATTCAAGTTTTTTAATTGGGTTTATGAAGGATGTTTCTTACTAGTGATTTCTTTTAATATAAAGTTATAACTGCCATATTACATGTTAACAAAAATAGTTTTGTTCTTGTGATATAAATATTTTGTTAAGGTACAGTAATTCAGCAATGTTCATGTGTTCATCGAAATAAGAGTGTAATAGTGTTTTTTTGAACTTCATTATTTTTATTTTAAAGTTGAAATATAGAGATCACACATTATTTTACTGTTCTGTATAAATGAAACATCCTTCATAAACATTGTTTCTTACATGTTCCAGAAACTTCATTTGCATTTATTTTTCTCATAATTATATACAATATAGTGTAACAGGTATGTTTTTACTGATTATTTCACATTGTTCTTTTATATTAAACATAGTGAAATTATCATCCTAGTGATTGTTTAGTTTGTACTATTTTGTTTTACTGAACAATTTTTTTAAATGTATATCATTATAAAATAGTTACAACTTAGATCTGCAATGTTTTCTAGTGAGAATAACCTGCCATGACTTTTTTTAATACTGGGATTCCATATTTTTAGTCATTATCACTGCCAAACAGTTTTTTTAATCGAATGGAATCAAACAAATACAGGCATCATTTAAACATTGAATACAATCAATATAATTTCTAACTTACTGTGCGTAGTTCTCACTGCATTTTTTTTTAATTATCATTATATTGTTAATTGTAAATTGTATAATAATTTGTGAACACAACAAAATAGAATTGTTGAAATTCTTTTTTACTTTCTTTCATATTCTGTCAATATTATTTTAGAATTGATAAACTGTTATCATTCATATGGGATCAGTTAATATGCTGTATACCAAAAGTTTATTAACAGTTGTTAAACTGTTTTATTTTTATTGCTGTATTTGGGCTAGTCTTTTGTATTTTTCTACAAATTAGAAATAAATGAAACTTCATACTTATCTGCTTTTTTTCTATTTGTACTTTTTTGTTTAAAATTACTAATATAAGTAGATGTTATAATTTTGAAAGATGAAAAAAAAAATTGAATGGAGAGTCACAATCTCATTTTTACTTTTAAAAAAAGTTCTTAAAAAAATGTTAGTATTCAGTTTCCAGAAATGTATGAGACAATCACATGTTGAATGTGTTAAGTAACATTATCTCTTTAACAAAAGGAGGAAATATTTTTTTATTAAGTTAATAGGGAAGCATTATCACTTAGTCGAAAAACTCAAAACTTACTTTTGTTAAAGAGTATAAGAAAACAATCATTTTCTATATATTTAAACATTTCTCATAGGATAACCAACTTTCCTTTGAATATTATTATTACCCTTGCTATTTCCAGTCAGTAATCTTTCTATTGAGCAGATAAAACTATTGAAATGGAATCATGTTGTCACTTTTACTGGTAAACTTAAAGGATACTTTTTATAATGGTTTTTATCAAAAAAGTTTATTTGTCACAAAATTCACTATGAACATGCAATCAAGCTCGTCTGTTTTAATTGTAAAATGATATTTTGAAAAAGAAAATTTATTTTACAAAATTTTGTAGAGAATGAACTTTTGATCTATCACAAAAATTTCAGAATAATTTTACAATACAATTAATAATGTAACATTTGCATGTAAATGAATCTAATTACTAAATATGTTAAAAGTTATATTAACTTGTACCACAATGTACTGTAATAATGTTCAGTATACTATACAGTAATTTACTTTATCATATGAATTCAGATTTAAAATATTATTATTGATAATAGTTTTAAAAAGTTGTACATGATTTTCTATGCATGAGATACATGAAAAACCATAATCATATATATATATAATGCAGTGATAACACTTTATTATCAGCAGAAAAAATAAGCTGTTTATCAAAAGTCACTTTATTTCAGGTAAACAATCAGATTATGTAATGTTTTATATTAAACAGAACACATTAAAAATAAATGTTGAAAAACTGCTTGCTATACAATACAGCTGTAATATTTTTTTAGATGAAATCATAAATCTAAATGTCACAAACTGCTCTAGAAAAGCAATATGTATTAAATCAATATTGAACATTACATTTACAGGAATTATTTTTGTTCCTTATCTTCATTTGATATTGATTCTGTGTTAGGTATTACACTTATCTCTTCAGGATGATTAAGCAATTGTTGATTTTCTATTGGTACTTCAGTGTTAGTTGTTTTCCAAGTATGGATTTTACACGCAATAAATAGTAAAGCAACTCCAACACAAAGTCCGATTAGAATTAGTAATGGTATTACGTAATTAGGATATACTTTCACATGAATAGACTGATGTTGAGTGAAGAATTGATTGCAGCACTTTTCAGTAAATGAACAAGAATAATATCCAGTGTTATATACAGTTAAGTTTGATATCATAACAGTTGTAACTAATTCGGAATTTGCTTGAACTGTTTCTATTTTGATAGAAGACTCAAAGGCTTTACAAAAAATAATATTTCCAGGATTTGCACCATTAATTAAGCACTCGCTACCATCCTTATGCTTAAATGACCAACTTACATCAATTTCTTGAAGCACAGGTGGGATATTTGGACCATCAAGTAAACACTGTAATGTTACGTCAGAGTCAGCTCGGGTAGTAATCTTGTTAGAAACTGTAATAACTGAACCCTTGATTTGTGGACAGGACGAAGAACAGAATTCAGAAGGAGGTTTTTCTTCTTCAGTGTCATAGAGTTCATCAGTGTTTGCGTATTTAGTTTCTTTCCTGGGATAGAGTTCATCGGTGTTTGTGTTCGCAGTTTCTTCTTTAGGATAGAGGTTGTCAGTTTCTTCTTTAGGATAGAGGTTGTCAGTATTTATGGTTTCACTTTCTTCTTCAGGATAGAGTTCATCATTTTTTACTGGTACCGAAATATCTTGATAGTCTAGAGAAAAAAAGTTTTCAGATGATGTATTGACAATATCAAAATAGTCGGTGTAATCAGTGAAATTGATTTGTAGAGAAGAGTTTGCAACTAGTAGAAACAAAGCGTTGATAACTTGATCTGATGGTACTGATTGGTAGTCATAAGTCATTCCACTTCCTTCATCATCTTCAAATGATTCGTTATAAAAACCAGAACCTAAATCTTCATCATCAAAACTGTAATATGAAGTTGATTCACTGATGTGAAAACTGAAGCACAGTGTCACTATTAATACACACAAATATGATTTCATTATTCCAAATTAAGTTGTCTGGATTGGTTTCACTATAACATGTTAGTTGTAAACGTTTGATGAGTACTTTTTTACTGGCTTGTAATTTATCAAAGTATAAGCGCTGAGTATCATCAGATAGATATGGCTTATCAATAAGGCGGCTTTTTTTTTATTTATGAAGGATGTGTCTTATTTATCTAATATCTAAGACTTTGATTACAGGAGTTTGAACTCAATGTTCCTTCTATAAAAACTACTTACTACAGAGGTACGGAAGGGGAAATTGTGAAATGTTATTTTGATGTTCCTGGAACAAATAAATTTCCACATTACTACAGGATATCTTAAATGATAAGCTGTTATGATACCAATGCAATGTTTAAGAAAGTAAATTACATTTTATTTTTCAAACATTTTGTCCCTGAATTTACATATCACATATCATTGATCACAAATAAGGATGATTCACTATGTAATCTGCTACATGTTCATATTTGTTTACTTCAGTGTTATTGTTTTTTTTATTTTGGAAATATAAGAAATTTATATACTTACTTGAAACTGCCAAGCTGGAACTCTGGCAACAATTTTGCACAATAAGTAAGAATTTTTTAAATCTTCATAGTATACTGTATCAAACAGGTTCAATAATTGTGTGATTTCAGTAGAAGTTGATCATCAAACTGTTTCTATGTTAGGGTTCCAAGCAAAATAATGTTGTATTTCGAGAAGCTATTGCATAAAAATAACAGAAAGTACTAATCAGCTCAGCTTCTTTTTTGACTGTAAAAGAAACTAATAGCAAACTGACATGTTACAAACACTTGCATGTCTGCTTGTATTATCATAATTATAAAATCAATGTTTTTTATAGAACTTTAATCATAATGATCTTTTATTTATATTTCTCTCATTGAATTACAATAATAAGGTATTAGTCCCACCAAACATTAAGAGTTTATCGGTAGGTTCATTTCTTGTAAATCTTAAGAAAAATCACTCTAAATTTGCACAACACTAAAAAATAATAAGAACTAAATATGTCCTATTGACTTAATATTGCTTGTTTTGAGCATAATATTGCACAAACAATTAAATTTTGTTACATCAGGCTATTTTATTGATGAAATTAATTATAAAAAAGAAAAGTCAATTACTCACACATCACATTCACACGTTTTGTACATAATTCTCACTCTCTGGAAGAGAAGGGCCTTAGGAAATCTATTACAAACTCAAAAATATCACAATTATTTTGGGCTAGAAGAAACCAAAAATATACATATTAAAAAATTATGGACAATGAGCATCGTTTCCTGATACCTCCCAGTACTATTAACTCAAAGTATGTGGACAGAGAGTTAAATATGAGCTTAAAACTCACAGCTCTACAATTGTAATATTATACTTTCGCTTTAAAAATCATTCCGTTAATATTAATGACTTCCTGACATTTATAATTGGCCATTAAAAAACGAAATGTCACAATTGTTTCCTGAACATGCTATGGGCGCGGTACAAATACAAACAAACAAAAAATATTAATTAGATCTTTCAAACGAAAACAAAACTCTATTTCAAGCATAAACAAAATATCGTAATAAACCTACGGTGACCAATTGATGGTTAAACAAAAACCCCTTATTATATTTACTCCACATAGCTTTTGAAACGGTGATCTATTTTAACAACTGGTATTTGAATGATAAATTATATCCTCGTGCCAATACATGAAAAGTGGTTTTAATCATTTTATTCAACTGCATTTAGCGGTGGAAAATCTATTAGCTAATTAATGTCGCGGGTAGAGCGGCGTTAATAATCTTTTTGTAGATTAATATACGCGATAATAAAATCCCATTATTATAATTAAAATGACAGTGTGATGAAAATTATATGATTTCTGATGGTTGCTGATGCGGGCCACTCCAATCGTGATGTGAAAAATAAATGGAGGAAATTCTGGAATTAATAAAAATCAAAGTACCGTGAATTTTTTTAAGGATATTGTTCCAATTCGCTGTTACATTTTTTTATATTTACCATATAAAACAGTATAGCAGTAAGGATAATGAAGGAATTAAACTCAAATGAAGATAAATTGTTACATGTATGAAAAATAATAATCACAGACACTTCAAATAAATTGTGTTTTAAGACTCTTAAATTAGCGAGAATTCTGATATTACTATATAGCGCTCGTTCCTATCTCATTGTCATATATTATGTGTGTAAACAAAGCAAAGAAAGTTTTACTTAACTATATGATTTAATATCAAATCATAAAATCATAATTGTTAACACATTACCAATTATAATATATCTTACTTGTAATATTCTTTATATTTCTCTGAATTTTTTACTGTTCTATATTTTATGATTTCTGGCAATTCTCATATAATTTGTAGTAGTATAATAGGTAAAATTTAGAATAATTATAATGTATTTTCTGTGCTTATTATACTTATATCTATCACTCTATGTTAATATTTTTTTTACTTATCATGTGTCTATTGGATTTTTAATCTGTTAAGACAATAAACATATTTGAATTTGAAAAGTTAATACCCAGTTTTTTTACATACTAATAATAGATGCTCAAAATGAATTTAGCAAAATGTTCTCAGTTCTGTGGTTGCGATAATTATTTATAAAAATATAAATTTAACTGGTGATGGCTAATTAATTCATAACTGACACTAAAATGATCCAGAAAGTTCACTCTCGGAAAAAAATTCATTTTTTGTAGCACAGTACATAGCCTGAAACTTTTCTTACTGATAGTTACAGTTGAAGGACTTGATAATTAAACCAAAAATGGGAACTAAAAACATTTGAAATAACATTTCAAAATGCTTTACGAAAAGTTTAACTTCGATTCAAATTCTGATCTAACAAAGATCGCTGCGTACAAAGTAAGTGAGTTGTGTTTAAGTGCCGCTCTTCTATTCAGGACAGATAACTTTCCTAGTATTTACTGCAGAAATTGTTTACAAAGATATTTATGAAACAACGAGATAATTTTGGATGTCAGTGTAAAATTGCCAGCTTCACTAGCTTTTCAAGTCTTGTCACTATGTTTGAAGGAATTGTATAATACTCGAGATATCCGAAGTTTGTCGACCTGGGGTTTGAAGAAATGGGACTATTCCAATCGGTGCAATGACCTCTCACTCTTGGAAATAACAAAGGTTTACTTGACCGTTCATAAATTATGCGATGGATGTGTTTCTCAATGGCAGTTAGCAGTTCTTTCATGCGACAAAGATCTGCTTGATTTTCTTTTATATTACATTAATCAAATCAAAAAGGTAAGCATATATCCGTGTCCGAAAATAATTCGTATCATCTCAACATTGCCAAACCTGGTTACATTAGAAGTTGTAAATGAATCATTTGGTGTGAGTAGGTTTTCCTGCACCAAAAATATGCATGAACATAAGCCAGATGAAAAAGAATGGTTCCCTCTGATTGGTCGAGATTGTCATCATTTACGGAGTTTAAAAATAACTTCCCATATCCGAGAAACCACACAAGAAAATGCCGAAAAGTTTTTTTTTTTTTTTTTTTTTTTTTTTTATTTTTGATT
>JAQIWE010000863.1:0-18553 GCA_034698565.1 Campodea plusiochaeta
ACAAAATTATTAATAGTGAACTCCTTGGAGTGAAACTGGGATAACGGTCATGGCTTTAGTTTATTTTCTTTAGGCTATCAGGCCAGTAAAATTTCATCTCTAAAGTGGATTCCGAGACCAGGTTCACCCATTGTTCCGACAAACAATGAAGGAAATTTGTAAGTTTCATTGTATTTACCAGTCTTACTACGATGAAATAATACCATAAACAACAAAAACAGAATCTGTAAAATTATTCATTTTTTTTTAAATATTATTATTTTATTTCTGGAACTTTTGAAAATCAGCTACGGCGGTGACGTCATAGAACATAGATCAATAAAACATACACAGATAGAAAGATCGAACGCTGAGCTTTGATTTGGTGTAATAATCAAGTCTGTAGCCTTAACAGTTTTTTAGAAATTGGTGTTTAAAAATCAGCCCCAAAAATTTTTGCCCACCCTATATAATGTTTCATGTACCTGTCCCACTAATTCTCTCACTGCATAATATTTTCCAGTAGGGTCACCAGCCTCTGTTAACGGTGCATTGAAATCGTAAGATGTAGTACAGGCTTGGTAAGGACTATAATTAGCACCTACAAAAGAAAAAAAAATTGTTATAATTTTCAGTAAGAATTATTATTTTGCTTCCTCCCACAGGCAGTTGCAGTTTTATTTCAATATTAAATATCAAAATGATAAATAATAATAAAACTGATACGAGAGATTTTAAGATCGTGTTCTTAATTTTAAATTTTATTAAAAGATTGTAATGCAGAAAAAAATATTACAAAATTATTTTTAGAATACCAAAGAAGATTTATTAATGTACCAGGGTTTAGATTACTTTTATAAAGCTTTGAAAGAATAACACTAATTAAACTGTACTACAGCCATTTGGCCATTTCGATTTCTATGCGGTTACTCCAACCACAAAAAGTGAATTCGGATAACTTGTAAATTATACAGTGTTCTTTGTTTATTTCAGTCCCCAAGATTTAGCTTGTTCATGGAGAAGATCGTTAATATAGGTGACCATTGATTTTTTGGAAGGAAAACTTATATTAAAACTTTGTGAAATTAAAAAGGAGCTACGTTAAAGCACGTCCTAAAAGAAGAATACAATGAATATTAAAGGGTTACCTTCAGCTAAATTGACTTTCTGATATCATAACAAAATATTAGTCTTCTTGATATAAATAACCCAGATTATTTTTCTTACCTCGCAAAGATCATCGGTTATGGAGATATTCAGCTTAGAAAATGCAAGAAAGTAAGCTGTGAGGTAGCGGAGCAAACGTGGCCCAAAACAAGACAACTGCTGAATGATTAATTTGCATTATTTTCAAGTCGGTTTTGCTACTACTTAATAGATATGTGTTTTTCAGCTAATAATTTGCATATTTCCGCAAGGCAGCGAAATAAAGCAGGTCGATTTGTGCTACCTTGTGAAAAATCTATCGACTATATAAACAGAAATACCTCTTGATCCGTTGGGTAAAAAAATGTAAAACTTTTTTGCAAAAATTCTTTGATAATATAAGGTACAAGAAAATCACAGAAAAGCGGAAATTCATTATATGCAAGACAGTATAACCTTTCAAAAATACTTTACAAAAGTGTTGTTGTTTGGGAACCATCCTGTAGTATTATTTACCTGCTTTAAAGCCAAATGATGTTCCTCCGTTTAAAGGATAAATATTCACTGATGCATTCATTGCTAACATTTGATTTAGTGTTTTAATAACCTGTATGAGAAAATAACATATTCAATATTAGTACTTCAAAGAATGGTTTTATTATCATATTGAAATGATTTCATTAAATTTCGTCAATAAAGGCGAAACATAAAATTTTAAAATGGAGAACTTTCAGAATTTCAGATTGGTATAAACTGTCAATGTTTTCTACATTCTTAACGAATGAACACGAGACTCAAATTTGAAAAAAGAGCCTGTACTTGGTCAGCGAAAATTTTACTAATATCACGAGTAAATTAAATAATTATGTTTAAATATTATTATCAGTCCCTTTTAAACAGCCAAGAAAAGGCCTCAAGTATAAAGGAACATTGAACAAATAGACAACTACAATGTGGTATTATGCTATTTAAGAGGGAGAGATAAAAAAGGGGGAATTGGATATAAAGATAATCCAATCATATCAATCCAAACATATGTCAAAAAGTAAAAGTAAAATAGAGATAGGCCTACAGTTGATAAATTTCCAGAGGGAACATACTACATTTTCAAAAAGATATCTAACAATTAATTTAAATGAGGTACAATCAGTCACAACAAGCTGTTAAATAATTGTTGTAATAATAAAATTACCGGTGCGGTTCCAACAATGGAATGTGGGTATTCCCAATGGTCTATCCATCCAGGATAATATTCAGAATTAACAAATGGGCCATGTGGCTCGTAATCACGTTGAGCCTGGAAAGCAGCTGACACATCAGAACCTGAAAATAATAATATAATAATGGAAGAGAAACGAAATAGCAAGAAAAAAGGTCAATTTTAAATTATTATGAAGATTTGTTTTCTTAAAGGGATACTGCTGAGAAAATATACATGAATATTATGTGCAGAAATTCTGCAACATCATTAGCTGGCAGTCTTCACGTGCTCTTATTACTCTATGTTATTGAGTAACCATAAGATGAGTTAAGTTAAAAAATTACGTTAGAAATTCCGAAAACAAACAGTTTAAGTTTTTAGTAATAAAATATTCTAATGCAAATATTAATTTCTTCGTCATTTACTGTGTATTCTCAGCTATATTTAAAACATCTTAAAACTTAACATTATAGTAATTATTATATCAAAATTTGACCACATGAAAGAAGCTTTTATTCTGATATTTTTTATATATTCATCTATCTCACTTTTAAAACTTGTCAATATTACAGTTTCACTGCACTGTAGCCCTTTTTCTGGTGTCAGAAATTTGTTAAGAACATTCTTCATGAAACATAAATTACAGTATAACAGAAAATTAGTTAAAAATATATTTTAGTATGGTCTATTGCACTAAAGGAAACATGTAGTTTTTATAGAAAGAAAACAATATAATTAAGCCCTGTAAAGAGTTGTGATCACTTTTAGTATATTTTCCATTTAGCATTTTTTTTATGCTTTTAAATCTCACAATATTTTATTTAAATCATTTACGTAAGTATTTGTCAACTTTGATTAGTTAGTTTCGCTAAATATAATAGAAGCTTATAGTTATGTAATAGAATGACTGTCATGAAAGAAAAACTGAGAATAAAAATATATTTATTGCCATGCTACAACTAAAAATGTTTATTATAACTTATTATGAATGAAACCTAGTGTCATATTAATTTTTGTTATAAATAATATATTAATTCATTTTATTATTTTTAATTTAACTTTCAATTATTCCAGTAATTCAATATTTTCAAAAAGCAGGCAATGAATGAAAAATTCTAAAAAATAAAAACTATTCAGTTAATGTAAAATGTATATTTCAAATTCTGCAGGCTGTGTTTTAAAATAAACTTTGTCTGATACTCTCAGCAGAAATATTAAGCTTATTAGACCTTTACCCTTTGCAAAGTAAAGGTCTAATGAAAGTTTACCTACTAGCATTACAGAGCTTGGACTTTTCATCAGAGGCGGATTTAGGGTTTTGGAGACCCCCAAGCGCAATTTCATTAAGGGGCCCTTAAACAGGGCATTTCAAGAAATACTGGAGAACTGGGTCACTGTCCCATTAAATTTAAATCAGTCAATGCAGAAGAACTTCCTAGCGATCGCCACCATGGTTGGGGTGAGCGAAGAAAATGTAGATTTTTTAGTGAAAAATACCTATTTGAAACCATTTTTACCGATATTTTGTGCAAATTTTCCCTTTTTCTTTTCCCCTTTTTTGAGAACCCTGACGAAAGGCGAGGCCATGGATTATAGGGTATTCCTGTTGGACAGGCGCGGATACAGGGGGGGGGCGGGGGGGCGCCCCCCCCGTCGCAAAAAAAAAAGAAGAAGAAGAAGAAAAAAAGAAGAAAAAAAAGGAAAAAAAAACTTTTTTTTTGCAAAAACATGTTAAAATAGGCTGTTTTTAGTCGTAATATTACAAAATTTTCTTCGCTCGCGCCAACCATGGTGGCGCGAGCTCGGAAGGTCTTCGACTTCACTTCCTTTAAAGCCCATTATTTTTGGTCCGCCCCCCCCGAAATGTTGGGCTGGATCCGCGCCTGCTGTTGGACCTAAACTCCTTATTATATAATTATTATTGGGAAGAAGAACTGTGAAGTTGCAAAGGGCGCAAGCAGAGTGCTAAATTTTGACTTTTGTTCAATTTTAAGCATTTTTAGGAACAATTTAATTTTTTTATTACCAATTTCGCGAATTTTCGCAGCAAGTTATTCATTTTTGACGATTTTTCAACTGGCAATACTGATAAATAGCTTGGTAGTTGTTATTAATATATAAAAGACACAAAACCAGACAAGAAACAAGAAATATAATGTATTGTTGAAATTATTGAAAAAGACTCTTGTCTCGAAACACCAAGACAAGAGTAACCTTGACTCTTGCAAGAGTCTTATCTTGTCCATCACTATTCATGCGCTTGTGCGTAAATCCGCCGCTGCTTTGCATATTACAACCTGTAAGCTGAGATGATATTCCATAAATTATACCTGATCCGAAATCGACGGTGGCGTATACTAGCGGTACTTTTCCACAAACTAAGAAGCTATCAGCACCTCCATCGGTAGTGAAAAGAATTACATTTTCCCCTAAATATTCTCTTAGTATATCACGTAAAAATATTGTGTAATTTCTGTCACAAGTGTAATAACTGCCGTATTCGTTCTCAATCTGGAATTGAGACAGAAAAGGAATTCTGATGGATAAACATTGCATAGTGTACAGGGTGTCATATAATGCCTTTACAATTTTGTTTCTTATTTAATAACTCAAAAACTAAGAGTGATAAACCGATGAAGTTTTTTGTTATATTCATGCACTCTTCAAGTTTTTACAGGTGTATTGGATTACATTTTAGTTGTGCACAAAGCGAAGAAATCAGCAATTAGTAAAAATGGATAAATCAGGAGAAATACCAACGAATAGAGTAGTTTAATGTGACGAAATTAAATACAGGGGTGCGAGTAAACTTCGAAATTTTGCAAAATAGCAAGTGATTCATCAATGAACAAACATTCCAATAATGGTTCGCGCATTCTGTATGACCGACGTTTTTTTTTTAGTTCGCGCATGTCTGGATTTGCTATAAATATGCTGTGTTAGAATATACGTTAATTGTACTCGCTTCGGCGGTACATATACTAAAAAAAAAAAAAAATACGTTAATTTCAGGTGATGTACTACAAGAAATAATATAATCATAATGAAATAGTGTTTACTGATGGAAACAAAACTTTGAGAGTTTGTGAACACTATGCAATAAACTATTTCATTCTATCTCTTTTAATTTTCACATTATTAAGAAATGAAATAGTAAAGGTATTTATAGACACCCTGATGCTAGATATATTTGGAAACAGATAGGATCTTAGGAACCGTGTAAACATCTTTACAAAGCAATCGTGACATGTTATTAGTAAGCTTATATTTGCCTGCTGCTGTTAATTATTTATATTAAAACTGTTTTAAATTTTATTAACATGTTTTATGGTGTTTTAGTTCATTTTTGTCACATTATATTGCACACGCCGACAAACCATGTGGTTTGGCGTGACAACTGTTTAATTTTACTGTATCATAACCTTGTACGGAAATAAACTTATTATTATTATTATTATTGTATAATAGTATTAACTGAAAGAATAAAAATTAGGTTAGCGAATACTAGATACTGTTGAATACCATTTGAAAAGAGATATAATATATACGTCTTACCTCCTGTATTTGCTAATATGAAAAGTAGTTATACTTCCTTTTTTAAGTATTGAAGGTGCTTTGTGCTTATAGGGATGATAGGAAGTTTCTCTAAGTTATTAGCATGAACATCAATTGCAATATTTTTGGAAAAAATTATGGGAAGAATGTAAACTATTACTGGAAAATGTAATTTCTTGTGCAATAAATCGCCATCTATTTTGGAGAAGTATTGAAATTTATTTGATAAAAGTTAGATAAGTAATCCTCCTTGAAATAAAATATCAAATTCCCAGCCCAAAAAAGGCATAATTATTTTAATTTACTATAATTATAATAAACTTCAGTCTGTATACAAACATCCCCCTTTCTATCGGATCGAAGTCAGCATTTATATAGCAAATTTAAGACAGATCTGAACATTCCTTAGATTCTTTATATGAGTCAAGGCACTCTATCTAATGCTGTTGAAATTCATGAGTTCAAATAATCCAGATTCCCAAACACCATAAAATGGCTTAGCTCAGACAAAGCTGTGTCAAGACATAAGTTTACTATATGCTTACTTGTGCCATAATTACTGGTCCTCCGTTGTCATACAATAATGGTACTAGCATTGGCAGAAGTACACTGTAATACTCACTTATGTAATATTCATACACTGAAAAAATAAAAATAGTAAATAATAATATTATTAACAAAGATTAAATATTGTTATTTTTAATTACGGTGCCGGAAAGACCGAGGTCGTTTATTATTTGGAGCCTACTCGAGTCGAAGCCACTGGAGCCGAAATTTTCTTGCTGTTAATTTATATTTTCAAATCCGTTGTAGTCAGTTTATTATTTCGATTTTATAAATATTATTAATTTATTATTACATTTACGTACCTGGGTCACTGCTTCGTAAAACTATATCAGGTTTCTCTCTTAATAACCAATATGGTAAACCACCCTGAAAAAATAAATAAATAAATAAAATAATATTCTTGAAATAAGACATGCATAGATTAATTGTATCATACAAGTTTGCTGAATTGTATTTAAATAAGCCAATAATGAAAAGAATTATATTGCTTTTGAAAAATCTTTAAACTAATTATTACTTAGAAAATAAAATAATGTCGTTTTCAGTACTGTTTTGAATATCAAATAAATTAAATCTTATAACTGACATAATCTAATTGCAATAATGAATTTTTTTTTAATTACATTCACTAAAATAAAGTAACTTTGTATTTAAAAAAAAATGTTTTTATAGAAATTGCTTTCAACACACTACAGCAGAAATAACAAGACGACACAGTTGGTAATATATACAGGGTGACCCTCCCCAAAAAAAGACCAATTTGTGAAATGCAATTGTTTCTGAAATATTAAAACAAAATCTTGAAATAAAAATATTTATATCAATTGGAGCCGTATTACGGCCGCTACGACCATATAACTGCCTCAACTGAAAATGATCAAAAATAAAAGTTGTTAACAATAGTATAACATTAAAAATTTGACTTTTCATTTGTACAACAGTAACAACTTGAATAAGAAAGTATTTTTGGAATAATGCCGTAATTTGACATGTATTAGCAATGATTGACAACAATATGCCTCAAAATTTCATAATTACATTTTCAAAAACAGCCTGTGGAAGTTCTATGTCCAAGAAAAAACCTATCATTTTGAGGTGACTGCCATTTCCTGTAATTCACGAAAATGATGATTTCGTGAATTACAGGCTGCTATTATGAATCAAAACAAATGGTTAAATCATAAATATTCATAAAAAATATTGCTTCCGATTATTTATAGCGTTACAGAAAAAAAAAGATTTTTTCTAATATCTTGTCCACAACTTTTATACGGGATACGTTTTAGTAATACAGCCGTTGCGGCCGTAACACGGCTGATATTGTTATGAAACCATATATTTTCAGAAAGAGAACAAAATTCTCTTTCAAACGATTTAAAAATCAATTTTCTAGCTTCAATATTTCAGAAAATATTGCGTTTCATAAATTGGTCTCGTTTTATGGGGGGAGGGGGGGGGGGGCACCCTGTAGATTTAACTTTCTATGATCGCCTTCATTTCAGCATTTTGGGTTGCAAAATTAGTAGTAATTTACCATATCTCTTTCTGCATCTATGAAAGGTGAAGGCCTTAGAATAACTAGGAGTCCTTCTTCCTGTGCAGTGAGTATGAACTCTGTAATGTTTAATTCATTTTCAAAATGATATTCACCAAGTTCAGGTTCATGGGAACTCCATTCAATATAACTAAATGAGAGAATTACAACTATTATTATTACAATTATTATTTGCACTGACTGCAACAAAATCTTACACTAATTTTAACGGACCTGGCCGAAATTGTTGCATAATTAACTTTTTTCTTTCATTTTGTTTCTTTTGAATATAGACTTAATAATTATTAAATTTAATCCGAAAATAAATATTTAATAAACTATCATAATAACTGTAATTTACTCTACATACTGAAGTACGGTACTACTACTTTATTTTCCATCCTCGTGGGAAAATCAGAATTTATTTAAAATATTACATTTATCACTTTGTTAACCTAATTTTTGTTGTTATTTAAAATTTAATATTTACTGATACAGTTGCTATAAATAATACTGATATTGTTATCACTTGTTTTCATTTTTAAAGGTCAAGTAATATCATCGTGAACTCAGTAATCTAGCTATTTTTACTGTTATTTAACAGTTGCCTACCAACTTAAAATATCATTTTTTTTTTCCATTTCATGTTAAAGGTACACTCATGGTCAAAATCTATTATTATTGTTTTGCTTATAATATTATTATTGGTCTTTTTTATGATTTTTGGAAAAAAAGTGGTTACAATGAGTCCAGCCATTTTTAGCTACTGTCTCCCAAATTTGTAGACAATGATGTCACTAAGCAACATTCGGAGTTTAGTACCTGCGAACGGTTAACGATAAACTGATCATTATTTTTTTATTTTTTTTTTATCACGAAATGAATTATTGCTTTATTTATTTTAGATATTTGGTTATGTCAGAAACGAGATATCAATATTTACTGGTTACGATTCAAATTTTGGATGAACCAGAAGAACCAATTTATAGGATGAAATAAAAATCCGCCTTAAAGTTTTTCTATTTATTGGATTTATTTTAACCGACTGCAGTTTCGACTTTTAAAAAGCCATTTTCAAGGCAATTGGTAAAAAATTTAAAATAATAATGATGGCTGTTAACAATAAGAAGGCGAATATAAAAAAATAAGAAGGCAAGTCAGTGCAAATATTTTATTGTTAACACCCATCATTATTATTTTAAATTTTTTACCAATTGACTTGAAAATGGCTTTCTAAAAGCCGAAACTGCAGTCGATTAAAGTAAATCCAATAAATAGAAGAACTTTAAGGCGGATTTTTAATTCATCCTCCCAATATTTACTGGATTATAATGACGTCACTTGCAATTTCATACAAAACAATCCTTATGTCAGGAACAAAAAGTAATAGAGAGATCATTTTTTCACGAAAAATTACAGAAAAAAATGAGTTTTTATTACATAATTTTTACAGAAATTCTATTGAAGATCAAGTGACCGGCTAAACCATGTTTTGTGATATTTTACTATAAACATAATCGTCAGGACTTATTAAATACATAACTAACTTCAATATAACAATTTCCTTGTAGAACGGCAGCTATGCAAGAGAGTAAGTGATGTTCATTGACTTCGAATGTTGATGACGTCGTCACACTACTATGTAAAGTTTAGCGTTTGGAATGTATCAGCGGATTGCAGGGAAAAACTAATTTGTGTTACATTGCTGCATTAATATACATGCCAGGAATAAAATTCAAGTTTCAAATTACCTGCTGTTGACGATTATTCTCCGATTTCGCACTAAATCTCTCGGAGAAATGTGACATCACACATTTCCCGCCTGTTGTATAACACTTTTCCTAAACGTGCGAAAGTAACAATAAGTAATAACCGTAAGTATGGTTGTCATTTCCAGAGTGCATAGTTATAAAATATACCGACTAAAATGTCAGAAAAAATAACTCATGATTATCAAATTTATAATATTTTCATACCTGAATAGTTTCATCTAAAAAAACATAATTCGCAATCAAAAGAAGATTATTATGGTACTGTAATACGTTCAATTAACTATACTAATGTTAAAAATACACTTACTTGTAAAACCAACAATGAAAAATATTCTTGAACGTAGTAGTTTCTTATACGTGGCCAGATCTTAAGCATGAATACGTCATTTAATCTCCGTACGAGCATACAGTTCCAAATATTTTGAAATATTTCCTGTGAAAATAAACTAAATTTGAGTTTATCTGATAAAACAGCAACATTTGGGAATTACCAGCATGATAAAATATTCATTTGCAAACTATAGTTCTGTACATGTGTATCATTTGAAGAGGAAAATGTTCAACTAATGTTCTCCTAAACTGCTAAACTTGACACATGTATACAGTTATGTATATATATGACGCAGGATATATTTAAAACAATGGACTCTTTCAGAGGACCAATATGTGCATATAGTACAGCAGAACATTTACAAATCGTAGATAAAACTACCAGCATAGTTTTCAGCAACATAGAGTATTCAACACTTTTTCAACATTTTGTTCCCGAAAAAAAAAGTTTTTTTAATCGAATCATGGAGCGATGTGACATAGTAACTCCGGAAGTTCCGGTAACAAAGCCGGATGCTGTATACGGGATACAGTGTGGTTGATAACTGCTAAAAACTTCATTGTTCACATGAAATATATCATTCTGCTACGAACAAAAACCTATGCTACGGAAATGACAGGGATGCCCAATAATTTTAAGAACAATTTAATACTGAATAACCTCAGTATTAAATTGTTCTGAAAACTATTTATATATATTTTTTTTTCGATAAATTACAAAACGTTAATAACCTAATCATTTTTTAATAATTCTTACTTAATTTATATGACTAAAAAGTTATTTTCTTAATTTAATGATATTGTCGAAACTGTTCATGTTTATATTCTAAACGTCAAGACAAAAAAAGGTTTTTTTTCTACATTTTAAGCAGTTCTATAATTAGTTTTAAGAATAAAATAAATATATTCGTGCTGTCGCTGTAAGTTCTTCAAATATACCTAAATTAAAATTCATAGACCTTCAAGTTATATTTACCGAATTCTGAGAGAGGATATAGGCTACAGCAGAAACATTAAATTCTTAAGGTGTTATTATTCATTGATGGTCTTGCGTATACAGCAGTTTTACCGTTGATACACAAATTGATATTTTGAAAAGGCAAGGTACTCATATTGAGTAAGCTTTGTATTATTCTAATAAAACTCGACTCCGGAAAGATTAAGTTCTTTCAAATCTCCAGAAGCTTTAATTTTATATGGACACCCCTCCATCTTCGAGCGACCTTTTAACTTTTAAAGCTGCCATTTAGTGATATGGCTTCTCCATTGTGGTATATGGACAGTGGTCAGCACAAAAGCTTTCAATAAGCCCTTTATATTATTCTTTCCAATGTACCTTCAACCTTAGTCCAAAGAACAATATAATGTACGCTTATCGTTCCATGCCTTTAGGGCCTCCTATTCACTCTGCTATTATTTCCAACAAAGTACTGAACAATGAGACATCAAGAAGTTTCGGATATAGAATAAGAACAGATTCAAGAAACCTTCAATGCACTGTATAGGAACTTTATCGTGGCTTTTGTTATGGTACAATAATTTTCGAAATTTAGGGTTTAAGTCAGTGAACTTCCAGTTACAATATTTGGGTAGAGTCATTTAGAAATGAGTGGTTATCAGAGTTAGAAACTGCTTATTAAAATTGACCTGTAGGCCTATTTCAACATCATTTTCTTGAAAAACTTACTGCGCTTGTAGCTCTCATTCCTCTCAACTTCGAACACAACGAAATCGTCAGTTCAGGGTCCAAGAAGCAATTATTATTATCAACTGTTTCGATGCGTTATTATTCATGATTGCATTATTATTAAAGTTGTTGTAAGTAAGTTTGATTAAAATGTCAAAATTCTCTGTTTCTTGAGGTTTGCAGCAGGTTCAGTGATCTTTAATAACAATAGATAATAGTCGGATATAGTCAAAGAACATTAATGTATGCTATTTGATAAAAGAGAGAGAGAGAGAGAGAGAATTAAATTCTCACTGATTTTCATAAAGATTACAGAGAAATAAGTAGTGATTTTCTCCCATGTAAGAAAACAGTAGAAAACGGCCAAAGTTTCTAATGAAATGGTCTACTTTTAATGTCTCATTATTTATTTATTTTTCACAGATATATTTGAAACTCTTTTGATTGTCAACAATCCAACATTCTGTTTTGTATTTTTAACTTATGCACTCCAATTCGAATACTGTATCCTCATGTTTTAAATTATTTTTGCCTTACTAGAATGACATTTATTGTTCTTACTAAAATCAAGTACATGATATTTAATTCAGTTGCAGATTAGTCATCTTGAACTCATATCTTAAACCTTTCTCCATAAAACAAAATACTTATTCCTAATTGAAATCAATTAACGTACGAGCAGTTCCCAATCCACCCTGATTGGTTCTCTCTCCTTTCCATTGCATTGAGTTCCCATCATAAATGAAACAATAACATTCTCCATTGTTTCGTTTCGTCTTGAACTAACAAGAAACTGTTGGGTTGGTATTCCTTCTGTTTCCTGTTAGTACGGTTCCGGTTCGTCGATTCAACATCAAAGCATTCCGGAAATGACCGTTTTCTTCATTCTATTTCACCCTTTTCATTCTCATGTGGTTGCGGACTCTACTGCTATTAAAAAGAGGGGCGAGATACTGAGGTGTGGCATCAGAAGATTCAAGGTATAGGACAGTTTAGAGAGTACGCTGTTAACTTTTAATACGTGTTAGTGATTTTATTTTATTGAAAAAGTAGATAAACAAAAATTATTTCCATATTACAGAAAGTAAGCATTCATATACTGGTATATACTGTGGTTAGAATGTTTTTTAGTTTCCCTCACAACAGAATTGCAGAATTGGGAAATGGAAGATTCAGATATCATCACACTAATCATAATTTTTCTTTCTAGGAGTTCCTGAAATTAATGGTTTCATGAAATTCCCATACTTTCACTGTTGTTGAAAAATAGTTTACATTTGTGTAAACCATTGAAAAAGAATATCAGATTATTTAATTTTGACTCTACTGGAACAAAACAGTGGATTGTAAATTTTCGTTTCGAAATTTTAATGTAAGATATTTTAACAAAGTCTACTGAATTTCACCAGGGATGACCCTTCTGTATTTAAAAGAAATTCTTCTTCTTCTCTTCATTCATATATGTTTCAAACATAAAACATAACTCTATACACAAAAACTTCACTCTAATTTAGTTGCCTTTTGGAGATGAGAGTCATAATCTCCACAAGATTCTCTAGCTACAGAGCTACAAACTTGTATATCTTCATTGTTTTTCAGAGTACATAAACATTTTTCAAGAACCCAATTATATATATCCTCAAGTCACGTGTTGCTGCATTTCTTGGACTAGTAAGCAGAAGAACCTTATTTCTGTCTCAAAAAACTTCCACGGATGTGTAGGGAACTTCCTTTCCCCTTCTCTCTCCATCCTCTTTCCCCCTTGCCTTCTCCTACACTCGCCGCTGATTAGACTGTCCGAAGCAGGTGATGAAAAGGAAGAGAAGGGATTGTAGTGAGGAAATTGAGTCATAAGCCTTGAGGCTGGATCCTTTAATCAAATAATAATGATCAAGTGATAGATTTATGTGCCTTGCTTCAAAATTACTCAGGAAATTGCCCTGGAATTAATAATTCGCACTTCAAACGATTCCATCATTTAAAATGCTGATGGAAGGAAAATTGGAGATAAGACTCATTGTTTTTTACTTGGAAGGGGAGATTGCGTGAGGAGGAATTATTTGTATTTTAGAGAATAAAGTGTTTGTTCTCTGTAGTTATAGTAAGTTAAAGTTTACATCAGTGTATCAGTATAAAAAAATCTGAAGTGATTTATAAAAATACATCGAATCGAAGAGATTCGAATAAAGTACATTCGAATTGATTTTTTTTTTAAATTGAGTTTGCCTGCACGCAACGTTTTGAACTTGAAATATCCTGTTGTTGATATTCTTAATATCTCAACTAGGTTGTCATTTTACCAGTTTTCACATCTTTAGACATTTTAGATAATGTGTTTCTAGAGAAGTATTTTGTTTTCATAAGACAATTCATCTAATTGGAGATAATTATTCTGATGAATATGAAGTTCCTTAAAAATATCTTTTGGAAGAGCAGGTTCTAGAAATTACATTATGTTAATTGTTAAATACCTTTTTATTTAATGTAATGTTTGATGTCTCAAAGTTTGAACGGTTTTCTTGGTTATCTTGTACGGATGCGATGAATGGATGAGCATTAATTACATTAATGGCGAGTCATCCATCTTTTGCATAACCTGTTGTATACATTATTAATGGGGTGTTAGGAAATCCACTCATGCATTTGTCAGTTCTAGCATTCTAATTCACTTTGTTGAAATAGTGATTGCGTGTCAAGCAAACTTGCAGAATGTTTGAATTTCAAAAACAAAAGCACTGTTTCATTTATTATTTGATATTTTTTGTGTACTGTGAGTTTCGATTCATGTTATAATGCAAATATTCGTTTGCTGTTGTTGTATGGTGCAGAATATGAAATGAATATTCAAAAGTTCGAAGTTCAATCACAAAACGAATTTTTGAAAAGATTACCTTCAATTGTTTTGTTTTTAAAAGCCATATACACTACAAAAAAATAGTGTTTTGTGAAACATGTCATCATGAAATATATATAACATTATATGTATTGTACGCTATATGCTCAAAGGGTTCTTTGTACCTGTACAGAACACAAATGAAAAAAAAAACTGATAACATAAAATCACTTGTTTATCGTTACATGATGCTTTAGAATTAGTAATGAAGTCTTTGTGTTTGCGTAATTATTGTGTACAGAAAAAAAATGAAAACGTATGTATATATAGGTTCCCTATCTACTGTATATAGTATATACGTTTTGATTGTTGAGTTGTTTTTCATAGGTAACAAATAAAATATTTTATCATGGATACCCTCCATGATGTTTATATAATATGTACCTTAAAATACAAAGCTAGGAATTACAATATTTGTTTCAAGTAACTTTAATCTCTGTTTGGAAATATCAGGTACAATAATATGTATGTTATTGCTGGTTCCATTACGACATTATTTATATTTTGTCTCACTCAGAAGAAATATTATTTATAATCTATATATTCAAATGTCACCTTTCATTGTTTCTGATGAAATACTAACTTTCAAAGGTAAAATGAAACATTTTCATTCATCGAAAAACTTTATCTCATCGAAATTTCACAGTGTTAATTGCATCACGATGAGGATAATGCATAACTGAACGAAAAGTAGAACAAACCTTTTGCTTTTAGTAATATTTTGCTTTTAAGACCATTATAAATATAAATAAACGAATTCTAATAGAGTAGGTTCTGTCTGTTATATGCAAATCTATTAAGAAATCATTATAAGCAACCCATTAAGTTAGCTAAAACACTATAACCCCATTCTTCCACACAAAGTAATGAAGATTTAGTCATAAATCTACTAGTGACGATATTAAGTTTGTTGAAGGTGTTTTAAGAAATGAAATCAGAGGGACTCTTTGGTGTCTTTTCCCTCCTCGTAAAAAGTAATAGCACACTTTGTGGTGTGAAAGCACAGCTAAGTTACGTGTCGGTTCCCCTGTTCTTACTTTTCAATTAGTTTGGACTTGAAGGAGAGAGAATATCTCTTTGTTTGGAAGGGCGGATTAAGAGTGTGGGGGAAAGTCGAAGGAAGGAAGAGGCGTGTTTACGTGTATTAGTAAGTTTAAGGTTATAGTGTACTTATAATTTGTTACTGTATTAACAGATCAATATTCCCCTTGCTCTTTCTTTTTCAAGTTGATATATTCCCCAAATTAAACAGCAGTATAGTTGCTCTATTGTACTGTTGCTGACTGATTTGATAGATTAATGATGAGAATAAATTTATATATGTATCTGTGGCGTAGTGGTTAACGAAGCATGGTGAGTTCGACCGACGTTAACGTTAACGACGACGACGCATGAATATTTTTTTTATTATTAATTAATTTACTATATGTAAGATGAATGCCAATATATTTATTAACATCAGCAGTAATAGATCTCACTATTCTACATGTTATATAAGTACACGTAAAATAATACAGAATATTGAGCAATAACAACATAACGAAATTACAATTAAAAATAATCGATTTCAGTTTTCAGCTAATTATTTTTGAATGCCTGATGAGCCGATAGCAATAAAACTTGACAAATCTCTAGCAAAAAATGCACTTACATGGTGATATTAAGATCATCACGCTATAGTATTAATGAAGATAAAGACGTAACTTTTCAACCTACCGTCATAATTATATAATCGTATTTGATTCTGCTAAAAATATAAATAAAGCGTTAAAATTTAACTTTTGGTATTTAGAATCTCAATGTTCGAACCTTCCTAGTACCTTAACCGGCCCTTTTAATCTGGGGTATTCTTCTCCTGCTGCTATGATGCCTTAATAAGAAACAAGTCGAAGTTTCGTAACTAAACAACCTGTCATAATCAGATTCATTCTTAACGCACAAACTTTCCACTTTTTCGAACACTTGAGCACTTTTTAAGCTGTTCATTTGAAAGAACACTAAAGCCAACTAACCTTTTCTTTTTACCAGATTAATAACGCAATGTTCAAAGAAACAAGCAGTTGTTGATCAAGAAAAAAGTTTCTAAATCAAATGCCTTGGTAAGGGATCAAAGTTCTAAAGGAATAAGCAACATACTGTATAGTATCGGTAACAGTGCACTTTTTAAATCATGCGAACTATCGTAGTTTTTTTTATTTCAATTACCTTATTGCAATGAACAGTTTTCGGACCCTTATGAAGAATAACGGAAGATAAGTAGATGAGATTAATAAAAAAAAAACTGCGCCAAGAAGGCAAGAACGGACAATAAGGTGTTCATTGCCATTCTCCTGAAACCAACAGGGAGGGAAAATATATTGAGAAGATATACAATATTATAATGTTCTATTCATTCATACAGCATGATATTATACATTCTTACGAGCTTTCACACTCGTAATTTTAAATTTATAAACCAGCGAAGAATGACCTCTTGGCTTCCATTTCCTTTAAAATCTTTATCACTCTCTTCCACTTCCCCAGTGAAGTAATTAACCCTTCACACCACCAACGATACACAAAACTAAATAAACACAATTAAAAATTCAATTGGCGAAATGGATGTCTCATACGGGTTATTCGCTAATGCTCTATATAAATTATATATCCTGACTGTACCCCACGCCAAATTGTTAATCTCTGCTTCCCTTCTTATCGCATGGAAAGCAGGAAAACATAATCCCTACTGTAAAACAGCTGCAGTAATTTCTGCTGCAAGAAGAAATCATGAATATTCAGAAGGAAGTTGACCACAAGAAAAAGGAGGAGAGGAAAGGATGAATTATAGTAGAGGGGGGTGGGGGATATTCAAAGAGTGGACTGTGGAGTGGATGCACAATCATTACACGAGATGAGATTATTTCGGACAATAAGGAACGGGAGCAGGACAACGTGTTACGGGGTGCTGGTTTACTCAATTCAGACGGAAATCAGTATTTAGAATCTTATAAATTTACATAATTATGTTTTATAGTACTTTAATCTTGCGCTAATAATGACTCATTTTTAAATGGCATTTGCAAGCTGAGCAAGTTTATTAAGAATGTTTCACAAAAATGACAGTGTACAAGTGTATATGACAGTGTTTTTTTTTTTATAAATTTAGAATAGAAGACAACTTCTTCGTTTTCCAAAAAGTAAAATTATTCTGATTGAAAGTTTCATTTTAATGGTCAAAAATGCTTTAATACGGTACTTTCTCAAATAACTATATATCCGAGTTACTTTACATGCTGGGCAACAGATCTGACCCAATAATGTAAAGTAATAGGGTTTTAGCGATATTTAAATTTACCATTGGTTTATAATATACAGTATAACAGAAAAACACTAAAAGAATCTTTCCACTTTTTTAGTCTTAGCACAATCAGGTTTTGAATAGATCCCACTGTAAAAAAACAATATCATTTTATTCAATATCATAGCATTAAGCCATTTCTAAGTAAATTCCTATCAATCAGTCACATATATTAGTATTAATAATGCCTAACTGCTAATTCACTGCGTTGTCTTCAATTTTAAGAAATATTTAGTAGTCAGAACTGTTTCTTGTCAAACATTTTACGTATAGTGGTATGAAATATACCTGGAATAAGGAATTTTATTTTCAATATGTATAACCACCCCAATTGAGAGAGCAGTTGTGAAGTACCTCCTCTTTGATACAGAGGACACGTTGCACGAAAGCACAACGATGCGTTTCTAATTATTATTTAATTAAGTTGGACGACAAACTTGTAAATGTATATAATTTAATAACGGTGTGATACTCAACTACCTCTGCTGTGGAAAACAGTTTCTTTGAGGATAATTACATGCCTCTAACTCTGGTCTAGCGATAGGAGTATAT